>PVKP010006517.1:0-51701 GCA_004027715.1 Plecturocebus donacophilus
CACACACATACACACCCAGCCCCTCCAAACACACACTCAGCCCCTCACGCACACACACCCACCCCCTCCACACACACCCACCCAGCCCCTCCACACGCATACCCAGCCCCTCCACACACCCAGCCCCACAATGTACTACACACAGCACACACATACACACACTGCACCACAGCCTAAACCTGCCACAGCTCAGCTTCTCCACACAATGCAATATATACACACCACACACACAATATGCATACACACACCACAGCCCCGCCCCTCCACACAACACAATACTTACACACTATACCACAGGCACACACCACACAGCCTGGCCCCTCCACACACCGCACCATAGCCCACCCACCCCCACACACCACACCTACCCCCCACCGCGCCCCAGCCCTGGCCCTCACCCAGCACTCGGGCGATGAGGCAGAAGAGCAGGGTGCTGATGACGAAGGTCCAGTTCCAGTGGTGGGAGCCAGCCACGGTGGAGACGCCGAGGAAGATGAAGATGAGGGTCTCGCTGACGCTGCTCCACATCTTCAGGAAGTACTTAATGGTGGTGTGGGACTTGTGGGAGATGTTGGCCTCCACGTAGGGGCGCATCACCACTCCCGAGGCTATGAGCCTGAGGCAGGAAAGAGTGGGCTCAGGACTCTGCGTCGACCTGCACCTGCCGGAGCCCCGCCCCGGCCGGGGATGATGGGGCCATGACCAAGGTGCCCATGTTCCAAGCTCCTCTATGGGCCAGGGGCCTGCTGCCTGCTTTACACCCTGTTCACACTCATCCTGGCATCAACCTTACAGACACAGGTGTATCCCACCATTTTTAAACTGAGTGATCTTGGCTAGGCTGGGTGGCTCACACCTGTAATCCCAGCACTCTGAGAGGCCAAGAAAGGCGGATTACTTGAGGCCGGGAGTTCGAGACCAGTCCTGGCCAATGTGGCAAAACTCTGTCTCTTCTAAAAACACAAAACTTAGCCAGGCACGGTGGTGGGCACCTGTAATCTCAGCTATTTGAGGAGCTGAGATGGGAGAATCTCTTGAACCCAGAAGGTAGAGGCTGCAGTGAGCTGAGATTGTGCCACTGCATTCTAGCCTGGGTGACAGAGCGGGACCATGTTTGAAAAAAAAAAAAAAGGCTGGGCGCGGTGGCTGACGTCTGTAATCCTAGCACTTTGGGAGGCTGAGGTGGGTGGGTCACCTGAGGTCAGGAGTTCAAGACCAGCCTGGCCATCATGGTGAAACCCCATCTTTAAAAAACAAAAAAAGATAAGGGATCTGACTCTAACAGAAAGAAAGTTACCTGCCCACTGTCATGCTGCCTGTGGGCAGCAAAGCCAAGACACAAAGCACACTGTGTCCAGCTCCAGAGCCTGCACCTTTGCCCCGAGGGCACACATTGCCTCTCCACCCAATAGGAGTCAATGGCACAGGCCCACGGTCTCTTGGAAGTTTGTTTCCTCAAGGGTGGCATCTGCCATTGCACACAGGGGTCTCTGCAGGGAGCTTTGTTCCAAGCAGCTGCTTGGAGCTTGGAGTCCTCCCAGCCCAGCACTCACACCCCGGCTCTGCTCCTGGGAGCCAGGTGCCCTGAACCCTAGTTCTGCCTTGCCTCTGCACTGGAACCCCTTTGCCCTTCACTGCCTGTCCACATCCGATTCTCCCCATTTCCAGGCCCAGCAGAGGCCTCAGGACCTCCAGGACTCAGGCCTGGTGAGACTCCTTGCTTCCACAGAGGCCTCCAGCCTCCAGCCTCCTTACTGGGGGACTCCCTTTGAGAAAAGAGAAGTAGCAGGGCTGTGGCTTTCCTCAGCTGGAAGCTCAGTGGCTTCCAGGGTTCTTCCCTCCTGTGCCCTGGGCTTGCCCTCACACAGGTCACTTTTGCCTCATCTGCTCATAGCCTGAAATGCCCTCTCCATATTCCTGGACCCCAGGGTGCCCAGCAGAAGTACTCCTCCTCGTTTAGGAAGACACTTGGCCATTTAAATGGTTACCAAGCAGGTCTGGAGCCTGGAGCTCATGTCTCATCCCTGGAGCTCAAGGCTGGGCCCTGGGAGCTCCATGACCCTACGAGCCTGGGGAAACCAAGCTGGCAGCCCCTGCCCCCACCCCGCCAAGCCCGCTGCCTGCTGTGCGCAGACTCACGCCATGATGCCTGACAGATGGAAGAGCTCGGCTGACAAGTAGGCCATGTAGCTGTAGAGGAAGACGAAGAGCGGCTCGATGACCCGGATGTGGGAGGTAAATCGGGAGGTGAAGGCTGCGATGACCCCGTAGACCACGCCCACAAACACCCCGCCCAGGGCCACCACGAAGAAGCTCAGGAAGCCGAGGAAGATGTCCACGATGCCCACGTGTTCATAGTTGGCAAACTCCTCAAAGAGGTGATACAGGACCTGGGGAGGATGTGCGCACTGGTGGGTGGGAGGAGAGGGCCCTGGTCTCATGGCTCCCTGGGGTCTACCCAGGGTGATCCTGTCCCCTCTGTTAACCATGGTCACAAGTCACAAGAAAAGGCCACATGGTAGCAGAGAAACCCTAGTGCCAAGTAGGTGCTCAAAACCTCGGTCTGGGGCTGAGGAGCTTGCTCTGGGTTGGCCGCGTGCCACACTGGTGAAGGGGTGGCCCTGGGGAACTCTACAGTGACCCTGAAGCCAAACTGTGTGGGCTGGAACCCTGGCTCTGCCACTCCTGAGCTGTGCACAGGAAGCGAATTCATCTCCCTGTGTTTCAGTTCTCCCATCGATAAAATGAGGATAATCACACCAACTTTTAGGACTGCTGTGAGGACTAAATTAGTGAATAAAGTGCTGGGAACCTTACCTGATGCAGTGTTAGCTACACCTGGTGCTATCAAGTCTGCCTCTCACTGCTTGACCCTGGGCACATCGTGCCCATCACTGGGTTTCAGTCCCTCCTTCAGCACAAAAAAGGCAAGTTCACACAATGAACTAGAACGTGATTTCTTAACCTCTGAAGCTTTCCTAAAATACACATGTTCAGGCCATACTGGACTTGGACTCTCTGGGATAGGGCCAAGGAATCTCTATGTAACAAGCTCCCGAGGGGTTGTAATGAACAGCCAAGTTCAGATGCTACGGAACTAGAGGCTCTCTAAGGTGTTCCTGTCTCCTGGGCTGGGAAATAGATGGTCATTGCAAAACTATCATCAGATGTTTAAGTGGCATTTCATACACTGTAAAGCTCTTTGATTTGGCCAGGTGTTGTAGCTCACGCCTATAATTCCAGCACTTTGGGAAGCTGAGGCAGGCAGATCTTGAGGTCAGGAGATCAAGACCATCCTGGCTAACACAATGAAACCCCATTCCTACTAAAAATACAAAAGATTAGCCAGGTGTGGTGGCACGTGCCTGTAATCCCAGCTACTTGGGAGGCTGAGGCAGGAGAATGGCTTGAACCCAGGAGGCAAAGGTTGTGGTAAGCCAAGATTGCACCACTGCACTCCAGCCCTCCAGTCTGGGCGACAGAGCTAGACTCCGTCTCAAAAAAAAAAAAAAAAGCCCTTTGATGGTCTTTATCCGCATTGACACTCAACAACCATGCAAGGCAGGTGGGTCAAGGATGCTCCTTGGCTAAACTGAGGTTCATGCGGTAAAACAACATGCCGGGGGCCCCTAGCCCAGAAGCAGAACTGGGCCCAGGACTTGTTCCCTGACAGCCATGGGCTGAGACCTCCCCAGCAGACTCAGCTTTGAGGATTTGGCTCCTGTTGCTGGCTTCCTGAGCTGCCTGGCCTACTCAAGTCTGTCCTAGACAGCTCTGCCAGGAAGGAGCAGGGAGTTTCCAGGCCTGGGGGAAAGGAGGGGAGGACCTGATGATCCATGAGAGGGAATCCTCCAAAGCCCCCAGGACCTAGAGCAGGAGGAATGGACTGTGAGGGCACAGACCTGCGACCAGGCAGCTGAGGGTCAGCCTCCAGCTTTACTCTCTGGGAAATGGGGCACTCACACCCATGCCCAGAGCTCCAGAAAGGCCTGACTTGGGCCAGGCAGGAAGGGGAAATGCTGAGCACTGGCCACGCCTGGTGCTGCCCAGCCCCAGCCATCTGGGGGATAGGGCAGGGCTCCAGCAGCAGACCCATTCCTGGCCTGAGGGGATTCATGGGTCCTCATGGTCCACCACATGGGCCCATGGAGTGGGCACAGAGGGGAAGGTCCTCCTTTCTGGCCTGGTGCTATTATCCGGAACTACAGAGAAGCAGAGTAACACAGTGGTAAGCCCTTGGGCTTTGGACTTAGACTACAGATTTGAACCTCAGCTATATCACATATCAGGCTAATGTAACCTCTCTGTTCCTCAGTTTCCTCATCTCAAAGAATTGGAATAATAACTATGTCAACCTCATGGAGTTACTGCATAGATTAAAAGAGGCAACGCAGGCCAGGCACAGTGGCTCACGCCTATAATCTCAGCACTTTGGGAGGCCAAGGACGGAACATCATTTGTGTCCAGGAGTTTGAGACCAGCCCAGGCAACACAATGAGACCCCCATATTTACAAAATAAATGAACAAATAAATAAATCAGCTGGGTGTGATGGCCAGCACCTGCAGTCCCAGCTACTCGGGAGGCTAAGAGGGGAGGATCATTTGAGGAGTCTGAGGCTGCAGTGAGCTACGATTGTGCCACTGTGCTCCTGGGCGACAGTGTGCAACAGAAGGAGACTCTGTTTCTAAATAAATAAATAAAAATGAGGCAATACACATTCAGATTGGAAGCACCCAGTGAACACCAGCAATCACTACCACCACTGCCATGGCCTTTGGGAGACATGACCATCGGTTCACAAGTGGCCAGGTCTGTTACCTACTCAATGCAACCATGCCCCAAGCTCCACAGCAGTGCTAAACTGAAACCCAACATCCAGATCCCACTGGAGAGGGCTTTATCTTTGGCACCCACTGGCTTCACAGACATTAGTGAGTATGACTCACTAACGTAAGTAACCCTGTAAGAAGCCTGGGAGGAGGACGGACTACTGTAATCCCTGTGTCACAGATGGGGAAACTGAGGCTCATGTGGTAACGCTGGGCAAGAGCTGGTGCTGGAGGAGGCCAGGACAAAGGCCTGCCTGCTCAGGCCAGGCTACTGCTCTACCCAGCTCCATGAGTAGGCAGGGGAGGAACAGGAAGCCGAGGCTGCTGGCAGCTGAACACCAGTCTGTCTCTACTCTGAGGTGTTGCAGAGGAGGGAGTCATGGCCTGAGCATGCACATGTGCCCTTGAGCTTTCCTGTGTGTGCAGTTGCTCTGAGGGGGACAGCTTAGGAGGGGGTGGGAGTGTTCTCACAGCACGACGTGAGTATGCACATGCACACATCTGTTTCCCAAGGAAACTGGCTGGGAGGAAGGGTGTGTGAGGTGTATATGGCGTCACCAAGTGCAGACCCTGGAGGAAAGCACTAATCCTCTGTCACATTGTAGCTATCAAAGGTGAGGCCCAGCCAGGTGAGGCGGCTCACCCTGTAATCCCAGCACTTTGGGAGGCCAAGGCAGACAGATCACCTGAGGTCAGGAGTTTGAGACCAGCCTGGCCAACACGGCAAAACCCCGTCTCTACTAAAATCACGAAAATTAGCTGGGCATGGTGACACATGCCTGTAATCCCAGCTACTTGGGAGGCTGAGGCAGGAGAATTGCTTGAACCTGGGACATGGAGGTTGCAGTGAGCCGAGATTGCGTCACTGCACTCCACTTTGGGAGAAAGAGCAAGACTCCATCTCAACAACAACAACAACAACGGTGAGGCCCACAGAGGTATAGCATTGCTTAAGGTCACACAGCAAGCAAGTGGCCAACTTCTTTTACTCATCACCTTCTGGAGATTTTGGCGACAAGGCCCTTCCCATAATCTCTGCTCAAAAACTGTGCACAAACCAAATTCTAATGTAAGTTATAGCCAACATGAGAGCTGATAGGCCCCTCACAGATTATATGGTCTGTGAAGAGGAAACTGAGGCACGGAGAGTATAAGTAATTTACCCAAGATCATATTGAAATGTAAGCGAAGGGCCAGCCTTGCTGGCTCAGGTCTATAATCTCAGCACTATGGGAGGCCGAGGCAGGAGGATCATTTGAGGCCAAGAGTTCAAGACCAGCCTGAGCAACATGGTCAAACCCCATCTCTACAAGAAATTTAAAAAATTAGCCAGGTGTGGTGGTGCATACCTATAGTCCTAGCCACTGGGAATGCTGAGGCAGAAAGATCTCAAGCCCAGAAATTTGAGGCTGCAGTGAGTTATGACCACACCATTTCACCAGCCTTTCAAAAAGCAAGTCAAGTCAAGGGGGGAGCATATAACCCAGCAAAACCGAGAGCTCAGGCCCTGGAGTCAGACAGACCTGGTTCAATCACAGATTGGTTCACACTCCAGTAGGTTATTTTACTTCTTTGGGCCTGTTTCCTCCTCTGGAAAATGAGAATCATAAGCACCTCCTAAGGCAGCCATGAGGGCTTAAATAAGATAATCCATGCCGAAGGGCTCAGCATGGTGCCTGGCAGACAGGAAGCAGGAATGGCCTTAGCTGTTTCTATTACTGTTTTTTGTGAGCGGATGAGGGATTCACTGCTGGGCCTGGATTTGGGTTTGTACCCTGTTTGGACATGGGCATGGCCCCTAGCCTCCTCACCACAGTGACGGCGTCATTGAGCAGGGACTCCCCAAAGACAAGGATGTGCAGCAGCTCATTGATGTGAATTTCCTCAAAGACAGCCAGAACCGCCACGGGGTCCACGGCAGAGATGATGCTACCGAAGAGCAGGTTGTCCAGGAGGCCGATGTTGTTGATCTGCTCACCGCCCACCAGGCACACGGCGTACATGAGGCCGCCCAGGAAGAAGGCGTTCCACAGCGTGCCCACCACAGCAAAGATCAGGATGGTGCCCAGGTTTTCTGTGAACTGCCGCAGCGGCAGGAAGTAGCCCGCGTCCAGGATGATGGGTGGCAGCAGGAAGAGGAAGAAGACGTCGGACTGCAGGAAGGGGGGTGTCTCGCCTACGCCCTTGATCAGGCCCCCCACCAGCAGCCCCACCACGATCAGCAGGCAGCTCTCCGGGACGATGCTTGAGATAGTGGGGATCACATGGAAACCTGCGGAGGGCGAGAGAACGGGAGGCCATGGGCTTTCGGGGCAGCCGGGAGAACAGAAGGTTAGGGATGGGCCGGGGATGAGGAGCGCAGCTGGCGAGAGGTGCACAGGCTGGGTCTCAGAGGGCTGCTCTGTTAACTCTCTGAGCCTCCGCTTTCTCGCCTGTAAAATGGAAGGGACAATGCTAGCTTCACAGGTTTGCCATCATAAACCAAGTGACAGTGTTTTTAAAGCACTTTTTTCAAAGGATATATACATGCTATCTCTGTCGCTGTCATCAAATGTTAGAAAGCAGCATTCTATATGCCTCCAGAAGGCAGAAACTGTAAACTGATTACTGATGTGCCAAGTACCTAAGGGCATCACCTATGCCTAAACCCAAAGCATTTTTCCAGGCACAAGTTCAGGGCGGCAGATCTGAGCTCAACCTGAGGAATAACAATCTAACAATTCTGTCTGAGGGAAGATGGCAGTTCTCTAACAAGGAGCTGTTTAAGCAGAAGGCAGACAACCAGCTGGTGGGGAGTGGCATAGGAGACAGAAGAAAGCACAGAAGAATCTAAGAATACCAGCATGGGAAGGAACTTGGGGATAATGAGGCCTGGGGTCTGCAAGCCTGCAAAACAGTAAGCTTTCCTGCTGAGTTCAGGCAGCTGTTCGAGACATGGCTCAAGGATGTCAACAGCAACCAGCTTTGGCAGGTGAGATAAACTCTATTTGCTATCCTGCTTCTAGCTCAATGCCATCCACTTTAAAGATGGGGCAACTGAGGCTCAGAAGAGGGAAGGAACTTGCCCAAAGTCACACAGCAAATGGGTAGCAGAACCAAAATAGAACCCAGGTCTGATGACCCACTTCCCATCAAACTGCACAGTTCTGTAATTCAAGCTCTCCTATCTTTCCCTTCCATCAAGGCCTCCTCACACCCCTCTGCCTGAGACCCACCAGCCATCTCCCCAGGCTGTGTCCTGGCCAGCAGCAGGCCGCTCTGCTGTAGTCCACCTGGAGGCTCCAAACCCAGAGCTGAGAAGTAGCAAAAATCCCTGAGAGGGCCTCTCTCAGTACCAGGTTTGGCCAGAGGACCCCAAGCTCCTGTGAGTGGTTTTTATTGTTTGTTTTGTTTTGGGGTGGGTAAGCGGGTGGAAAAAGCCTGAGCATCTAGTTGCATGTTGGGCACCATACTCCCAGGGTCAGCATGGCCAAGAGGGTATGACCCTTTGCTCAAGAGAAAACTCTCTCTGGCCTGGCACAGTGGCTTATGTCGGCAATCCCAGCACTTTGGGAGGCTGAAGCGAAAGGATCACTTGAGGCCTGTAATTTGAACCGGCTTGTACAACATAGGGAGACCTCATCTTCGCTTTAAAAAAAATAGCTGGGCATGGTGTGCGCCTGTAGTCCCAGCTACTCAGGAGGGCTGAGGCAGGAAGATCGCTTGACCTCAGCCTCAAAAAAAAAGGCTAAAGATGAAAGCAAAGCTGTCTCTCCTTCCCTTCTCTATCTTGCAAGCTCTGTGCAGGCAGATGCCATAACTGCTTATCATCATACACCCAGGGCTAGGACAGAAGAGGTGCTCAACAAATATCTGCTGACTTGAAAATACACAGGGCTGGGACATCACCCAAGACTTCCAATAACCTGTCTGCCAGACCAGGCCTCTGCTCTCATACTTACTCTTGAGATCCTTGGGACAGAGGAGGAACTTCCCTCTCCATGCCCAAAGCCCTACTCAGGTAGGGATCTGGGCAGTGCTAGTACAGCTACAAGTCAAAGTTCACACTCCTGACTGGGCACGGTGGCTCATACCTATAATCCCAGCACTTTGGGAGGCCGAGGTGGGTGGATCACCTGAGGTCAGGAGTTCGAGACCAGCCTGACCAATATGGTGAAACCCTGTCTCTACTAAAAATAGAAAAATTAGCCCAGTGTGGTGGTGTGTGCCTGTAATCACAGCTACTCAGGAGGCTGAGACAGAAGAATTGTTTGAACCCAGGAGGCAGTAGTTGCAGTGAGCTGAGATCACGCCACTGCACTCCAGCCTGGGCAACAGAGCAAGACTCTGTCTCAAAAAAAAAAAAAAAAAAAAAAAAATTCACACTCCAAACACTATCCAGGACCAGAATCCTGCCACAGTGCCAAGCACCCTGGTGAAACTCAAAACACATTAGGAAAAATAGATATCTCCATCCTAGGCCAGGAGGACCTCACAACTACCCTGTGCATTCTCCTGATTTCAAAATAGTCACTTTTTGTTCATCTACTGCCTGTATCAATAAAAGGAAAAATAATTCCAAGATCACCCCTTTTGCCGAAAAGTCCCCCAGTCTTTGTACTGTCCACCAGTCAACATCCAGTGTGTAGCTGGCTGGTCCCCTGGGAAGGGCTAGTCATGTTGGGCCCAAGTCTCTCTTGCTGTAGAAGATGAAGCCCACATTTTCAGCACTGCCTCTGACATCTGGCCTTGCCTCATGTCCCATTCTCCCCACTGTCAACTCTTGGGTTTCAGTCTTGCCAAATTCCTTGCAATTGCCCCACATGAGCCACATCCTCTTTTGTCTGCCAACCTTTGCCTAGTCTAGTTCCTCTCTCTAGAAAATCATGCCTCTACCTCTACCCCGACTGTATATGGCTGACACCATATCCTCTGCCTGCCTCCTCCTCCAGGAAGCATTCCCTGACCACCCCTGCCTGCACAGGTTTGGGCAGGAATCTTCTGGTGCCTCACTCTCTCATAACCTTCAATCCACAGTCATCTCCCAGATTCCTCTCTCTCTTTCTGGCACTTATTGAGATCAGTCAGACAACCCGGCCAGAAGCAGCTGAGACAAGACAGTGGCATAACACCCCAAAGACCTGCAGTGTGCTGGAGGGGAGTCAGACACAGTGCAGGGCGGATAGGCAGGCATGAGGGTTTAGGGTAGCAGAGCTCCTACAGGCAGGGGCTGGAAAGCAGCTTCCCAAGACCAGAAGTCCAGCTCCAGCCAGCTGTGCTGACCCATCTCCACAGCCTCCCTGCCCCTGCCCTATCATTAGCACCATGAGCTGCCTTAGGAGAAGGCAGTCTAAAGAGCTAGTCCAGGGCAGGCAGATGAGGGCTTCCATCTCCACCTAAGAGATCAGGCTCTAAATATGCCTCCTACCCCCACTCTGTGCCACCAACCCAATCCACAGAGCTTTCTTGGCCCCATAAATCACCATACAGTGCCTGGGAGACCCAGAGAAGAGTTGGCCACAGCTCTTGCCTGGGGAGGGGGCAGGCATGTGAAACAAGCCAAGAGCAGCAACATGAAGAAGGTTCCTCAGCTCTGAAGGCATCCCATAAGCCAGAACTGTGCTGGGGGCCTGGAACATACCATCTCAGTCAGTCCTCACCACAGCCCTTGGGATGGGTATCGTCCCCATTTTGCAGAAGACAAAGCTGGTTATGGCACTTCCCTAGTGTCTAAGGGAGAACCCTCTATTGTAGCTTAGGTGTCTCAAACCTGTAGCAGAGAGCACTAATTAATTCTTTACTTAAAGCTCAGTATTTTCTCTGAGCCAGGCCATAATGGACACTGGGGACATTGAGGTGACTCAGACTCTGAACCTCCGAAGCAGCTGATGGGGAGGGCCATGCTATTCCAGACCTTGCAGCCTCCGTGACCAAGCAAACAGACAGCTGGCATTCTATTGGACACAAGAAAAACGAGCTCCGAGAGGAGGCTGGATGCACGCAGCCAGGCCGACCAGGACTGGGTCCTGGGCCTCCTGACTATAGCGCAGGGACTTCCTTCTCCTTCAGCCAGCTGCAGAGTACCTGGGGCTGGAGCCATGTTCCTGGAGCTGGTTTCCCTGGCTTTCCCGTTCTGGCTCTGGTGCTCAGTGAGCTGAAGGAGCTCTAGGCCCTGATGGGCTCTTTGGGACCGAGGGGAGGGGAGGGCCGGCCCAGGCTGAGGAGGAAGGTCTGAGATCTACTCTTGGCTCCCTGCCCGTGGGTAGGCGGCACATTACTGGAAAGCGCTTCCAGAGCTGGGGAAGGGAGGGATTCTGTCATCAGGAGGAGGCTCCTTCAGGAGCAATAGCTCAGGGAAGTGGGGAACAGCCCCTGGGCCTACCCTGGCTTGTGTCTCTCCCAACGCCCTGACTCCACCAACTGCGCTCACCCTGAATCTCTGCAGAGTCCCCACAAAGTGCAGGGGTCTTGCTGACATCCAGTGTGGTGAAAGGGGCACAGAAGGATGGCTGGGGCCACTAGCACCCTGACAAAAGCACCACATGGAGGCAAGATCCCAGGATGCCAAGAAATGGGGCAAAACTTTCAGGGCCCAAATGTGCAGCAGCAGTGATGTCACCAGGGTGAAATCAGGGGTGGGAAGAGGCAGTTAGAGTAAGAACCAGAGATGTGAGCACTGGAATGGATCTTGGAGAACATCTAAATTCTCCATTAGTCAGGGAAATGGAGACAGAGACAGCCAGTGACCTGTCAGTGATCACATGTCCAGTTCTACCCCAACAGTCCCATGGCCTGCACAAGCCACACAGCCTCCTTCGAGGACGTCCAGTCCTCCCAGAACAAGGAGGCACAAAAGTGTGGAATTCAGCATCTCTAAGCCACAGCCACAGGCCAAACACTCTGACACAGTTCAGAGTTGGCTCTCCTTTTAGAAGAGGCAGGGGGAAGGGAGAAGTGGTTTTCATTCTATCTAGTGTAGGTGGTAGCTGGAACAAACAGTACACACGCACACATACATACACACACACACTCTCTCACACTCACATATTCTCTCTCTCTCTTTCTCTCTCTCTCTCTCTTGCTGAGCAAACATTTCACCAAACTTCCACTTGACGGGGGCTCCCAGCCCCTTGCAGCTGCTCTGCACAAGAATGTTTTATTTATATCTCATTGGACTGTCCCATCTGCTGAAACGGGCTCAGTGGAGCAGGCAAGGTGACCAGACCCGCCTGATCACCCTTCCTGCAACCCTCCCCTGGCCTGGGAAGTCAAAGGGGAGTGCTAGGAAGAGGGGTCTCTTTGGCCCACAGTGCCAGGTAACCAGGGACCCAGGGGCACACTGAGGGCTCTGTCGCCCTACTTCCAGGCCTGAGGACTGCTCTGGGGCTGCAACTCGGCCAGGTCCCAAGAGATTCCTGGTTGCAAAATGATTCCATTTCTTTAACTCCCTCTTCAACTGCCCCAGCAACCAGTCTCAACTACAGCAATGAAAGGTAATACTTCCCAATGAAAGCCCAGCACTCTACAGTTTAGAGCAGCACACTCTGATACTTCTTAACCCATTTGCTCTTCACCACAGTTCTGGAAAGTCACAATTACCATCCCCTTATTTTACGGATGAGGAAACTGAGGTGCAGAAAGGTTAAGCAACTTGCTCAAAGTCACACAGCTGGTAATTGGGATTCAAACCCAGGCAGTCTGGCTCCTGAGTATGTGTTCTTGGCCACTTACTGTATCATCCCTAGCTTTATTCTTACTTTGTTTTTAAGGGGTGTACGAGCCTAGGACTAAAGATTCCTGAAGCAGTTTCCAAAGGGCCAGAGGTAGGTATTTCTTTCCATGAGCTCTTCTCCAGGGAAGTTTCCCACTGCTCCCCTTCTACTCTAGTGGCCTAGTAAAGACTTCATGAAATCCTTCCTATCTTCTAAGGCTGCCCACTCCAGGAAGCCCTCCTGAGTTAACTCAGCCAGGAGGGGTCAATCTTTTCTACCAAACTTATGGAGCAAGAAGTGATAATTATTCAGACTGTTCAGGCCCTGCCTGGCTGATCTGTGCTCACCCCTGGTGTCCACTGGGGCTGGGGCATCCATGGGTCTGGGAGGGCTCTCTTTTTGAGTCTGATTCTCCTCAGGCTGATTCTTCCTACCACCAATGTCAGCTATAAGGACCAGGGAGAAAGATAAGCCACATTAAGACAGACTTAGCCACTGCCTCAGCAGCTTCACAGCCAGACCTGCAGAGGAGACAAAGACACGTGGCGCTTGCCACCCCATCCTGCGTTCCCACTGTCAGAAAACTGAGTTCTAATCAGAGTGCAGCCACAACTTGCTGAGTGGCTTTAGACAAGTTACTTTACATCCCTCCCCTCAGAGTTTCTCCATCTGTGTAAAAGCCTATTTCAGAGGGTTTCTGGAGTACAGAGGAGATAAGGATAGAGAACACCAAGCAATGATGGTACTCAATGTTAGCCAAAGGTGGTGACTGCTATTACTATTGCAATATTCTCTAAAACCCATGTATAATACAGATCACTCTGCATTATCACGACCTGTTGGTGTGTATGTGTCCATCACTGGGCTATATAAGCAATCTGAGGGTAGGAACTGTCTAGATTCATGTGGGTCTACAGCTCCCAGCACAGAGTAGGCATCAACTGTTTGTGAACTGAAACAAAACTGACCCCAGCACTTTGGGAGGTCAAGGAGAGAAGACTGCTTGAGGCCAGGAAATTGAGACCAGTCTGGGCAATATAGTGAGACCCCATCTCTACAAAAATAAAACCAAAAATAATTAGTTGGGTGTGGTGGTGTACGAGGCAGGAGGATTGCTTAAGTCCAGGAGTTTGGGGCTGCAGTGAGCTACGACAGCACCACTACCCTCCAGCCTGGGAGATAGAGTAAGATCTTATCTCTAATTTAAAAAGTAAAAAAAATGAAGTAAACTTTACTTGTTAGATGTGAAGTATGGGAAAGGAGGTGGGGATGGGTCTGGACTTTCAAGACTTAAGTGGTGTTCCCAGAGCAGGGAACATTTGAATTGGGCTTTGAAGGATCAATAGAAGTTTGCCAGAAGAGAAGGGTTTGTGGCCTTTAAAAAGTATAGTCTATATTTTCTGAATTTGAATGTTGGCATAGAAATAACAAAATAAAATAAAATAAAAAAAGTCTAGTATAGTACCTTGCACATAGTAAATGGATATGTGGGTAATAAAATAAAGAAAAACAAGTAAAGAAGGCAATAAGCAGGAAGGTAGGCTGACTTCACCAAGCTTTTGCCAATATCCAAACAAGGGCACTCTTGTGAAGATAAATGAGATGTCATTTGTAAAACACTTAGCACAATACCTGGTACATGTGTCTTTAAGTCTCATTTCCTCTATGTAACTGGAATGATAATGATTAAAAGCAACTTTGAGATAATTTAATTACAACTCCCATCCCACAGCAGAAACTCAATGAACAATACTTTTTTAAAAAATGTAGCAGCCGGTTGGGTGTGGCAGTTCACATCTGTAATCCCAGCACTTTGGGACGCCGAGGTGGGTGGATCACCTGAGGTCAGGAGTTCTGGGCCAGACTGACCAACATGGTGAAACCTCACCTCTACTAAAAATACAAAAATTAGGCCAGGCATGGTGGCTCACACCTGTACTCCTAGCACTTCGGGAGGCCGAGGTGGGCGACTCACCTGAGGTCAGGAGTTCGAGACCAGCCTGACCAACATGGAGAAACCCCGTCCCTACTAAAAATACAAAATTAGATGGGTGTGGTGGTGCATGCCTGCAATCCCAGCTACTCGGGAGGCTGAGGCAGGAGAATCGCTTGAACCCGGGAGGTGGAGGTTGCTGTGAGCCAAGATCGTGCCATTGCACTTCAGCCTGGGCAACATGAGTGAAACTTTGTCTCAAAAAAAACCCCCAAAAAACAAAAAATTAGCTGGGCGTGGTGGTAGGCGCCTGTAATCCCAGCTACTCAGGAGGCTGAGGCAAGAGAATCACTTGAATCTGTTAGGCAGAGGATGCAGTGAGCTGAGATCGCACCATTGCACTCTAGCCTGGGCAACAGAGCAAAAAAAGAAAAAAGACAAAATCTCCAGCACACAGGCGACAACACTGGACACTTGGAGAATGTGATGCAAGGCTCTGTGCAGGGGGCTTTTACATATCCCCTCTCATTTCATCTCACATCCTGACCCCCAATTTGATAGATTAACAAATCCAGGTTCAGAGAGGTGAAGTGACTTGTCCAAGGCTACCTAGCTGGGAAGTGGCAGAGTCATCATTAGAATCCAGGTCTCTGAACTGCTAGTTCTTTGGGCCATGCTGCTTCAATGAAAACAGCTTGTCAAGATCACCAGGAAGAGAAATCAAGTCTGCAATAAATATGCCTCCCCCACAAAACAGCCATAAATAAATCTGTTCCAAGTTCCTGGGCAGGCATCCTGCCCATACCCAGGGCAATCAGTCTCTCTCTGTGCCTTTCCCCATCTTTCTTCCAAACAGCACTTTTATTTCTTGCTTGTTTCAATCCATATTTCAGGGAGTCCTACTATGTTGGAAAGACAGGGTCTCACCCTCCAGATCATCAGGTCTGGATGGGAAAGTAGGTAAAAAGTAGTCACAAACACAAGCAGCATACACTGAGCTGCCTGAGCTGTGGAAAAGAGAAGGCTTCGTCAGGAGGCCAAAACCCCGGGGGCCCTGCTCTGCTCTTTAGTAACCATGAGCTTCAGGTAAATCACTACACCATGAAGAGCCTCTGTTTTCTTGTCTGTAAATAAGTGAGAACAGGGTCTAGACACAGGAGCACCTTGTCCACTGTGAAGTGACAAAGATGACAGAAAAGAGAGGCAAGGCAGACTGGGGGGCCTGGGCAGCCCCTGGAGTAATAAGCAGGAATTTACCAGGCAGCAACTGCCCTTAGAGACCTGGTGAGAGAGGCTGTTCCAGAGGCAGGCATGTTGTGATGGAGGATTCCAGGCTCAGGGACCTTGGCACTGGGTTACAAATCCCTCACCATGCATAGCTTCTCTCTCTCCACTTCGTTTCTCCTCTCACCTGTCCCATCTACATCAACTCCCTGACTCCAGTTGTCAGAAGTCCCCAAATCCCACCTCTAAGCAAACAGTGGGAAACTCTTCCTCATCTGGAACTTCTATCCACCTTTCAAAACTCAGTGCAGGGCCAGGTGTGGTGGCTCACACCTGTAATCCCAACACTTTGGGAGGCGGAGGTGGGCAGATCACCTGAGGTCAGGAGTTCAAGATCAGCCTGGCCAACATGGTGAAAACTCGTCTCTACTAAAAATAGAAAAAATCAGCCGGGTGTGTGCCTGTAGTCCCAGCTACTCATGAGGCTGAGGCACGAGAATTGCTTGAACCTGGAGGCGGAGGTTGCAGTGAGCCGAGATCGTGCCAATGCACTCCAGCCTGGGCGACAGAGTAAGACTCTGTTTCAAAAAAACAAAAAAAGAAACAAAAAACCCAGTGCAGGTGTCACCTCCCAGGGAAGCCTTCCTGGAATCACATCCCACCCTGGGATGCCACAGCTCTGGGCCCCCAAAGAGTGATGCTCAGAAAAATCGGGTTAAGGGAATGATGATCACTTCCTGAAGGATGTGGGACTACAGTTTTGTCTCAAGAGTGGGTGACTAAATGGAGAAGAGTATGAACACATGAAAAGAGAGGAAACCTCAAAAGCCTTCTGAGGATCCTGAAGCCTGCAGCCAGCCTGGAGATGACAGTGAACAGTGCAGGAGACACTGGCACATAGGCCTGACCCAGGCAGACCAAGGAAGGAACTGAGTCAAGGAGCCTGAGCCAACACAGCAGGCTCAGAGGGTACCCTGACCTTCAGCCTGCCACTGAATGCCCCATCCTAGCCTGCAGCCTGGTTCTCCTGCCACCAGCCTTCTCCCTGGGTCTCAAGAACCCATTTCCATAATCCCTATACCACCCCAAGCTGGGGCAGCACCTCTTGGCATATCTACCCCGACCTTCCCAATCATCCCAGCTCTGCATAAATATTTGTTGAATAAATTTCACTCCAGCAGCTTGCCCCTCCCCCTGCAGGAAAGGAGCTGGATCAAGAGTCCCCATGCAGTGAAGCAGAGGATGACTCACACGGGAGAAGGGAGGGACAGGGACTGGGCTGGCAGTAAACAGCTTGTGTGTGTTGACAAGAGGCAGAGCTCCAACAGGCCCAACAGTGCCTGGCAAGGGAGAGGTGCCAGGCAGCGGGTGTTTACCTGGGGAGGTGGTGGGAGGCAGCTCAGGAGGTGGGCATTACTTGGGGCAGGGGTAGGACCTCAGGCTCCAAAGACTCTCATGGCTGGACTGGGTGTCTGGTAGGTGACCATATGATACACACTGCTTTCTTTTGATTTTCTCAGAATGGAAATATATTGCTGTAGTGATTTTACTGATTGATTGATTGAGACGGGGTTTCACCTTGTTGGTGAAGCTGGTTTCAAATCCCCGACCTCAGGTGATCCACCCGCCTCGGCCTCCCAAAGTGCTGGGATTACAGGAGTGAGCCACCGTGCCTGGTGGTGATTTAAAATAAAACACATCATCATTAAAATTTTTTTTCTAACAGCATATAAGTGTTTACGTAGAAGGAGAATCATCTTGCAGTGATTCTGACCCTTCCCCTTTACTGACTATACCAGTCTCCCCTACAACCAAATCTGTATTAAGTCTGGTATATATTCTTGCAGACTTTACTGCATCTATAGGATATTTAAAATTATGTATGAATGGTAAATCACACAAGCTGTGTTAAAACTGCTTCTATGAGTCAGAGACTGCGTTAAGTACTGAGGCATCGAATTTAATTCTCTCAACAACCTTAATGCAGTAGGTATGATTATTATCCTCATTTTATTTTTATTGGACATTTTTTTTTTTTGAGATGGAGTCTCGCTCAGTCAGCAGGCTGGAGTTCAGTGGCGCAATCTTAGCTCACTGCCTCACGAATTCAAGTGATTCTCCTGCCTTAGCCTCCCATGTAGCTCGGTGCCCGCCACCACACTCAGCTAATTTTTGTATTTTTAGTAGAGATGGGGTCTCACCATATTGGCCAGGCTGGTCTTGAACTCCTGACCTTGTGATCCACCCACCTCGGCCTCCTAAAGTGCTGGGATTACAGGCATAAGCCACCGCACCTGGCCTAAAAAATATTTCTGTAGAGATGGAGTCTCACTGTGTTGTCCAGGATGGTCTTGAACTCCTGGGTTCAAGCGATCCTCCTACATTGGCCTCCTAAAGTGCTGGGATTATAGGCATGAGCCACTGTTCCAAGCCTATTATCCTCAAGTATAGAGAAGGTCAGAGGATGGTCACTTACTTGCCCCGTAATATGGTTTGGCTGTGTCCCCACCCAAATCTCATCTTGAATTGTAGCTCCCATAATTCCCATGTGTTGTGGGAGGGAACTAATGGGAGGTCATTAAATTCTGGGGGCAGTTTCCCCCATACTGTTCTCATGGTAGTGAATTAAGTTTCATGAGATCTGATGGTTTTATAAGCCTCTTGCTTGGCTCTCACTTGCTTTTGCCTACTTCGATGTAACACATGCCTTTCGCCTTCTGACATTATTGTGAGGCCTTCCCAGCCAGGTGGAAGGAACTGTGAGTCTATTAAACCTCTTTCCTTCATAAATTACCCAGTCTCGGGTATGCGTTTATTAGCAGCATGAGAACAGACTGATACACCCCCAAGGACACACAGCCATGGCTACAGAGTAATTGCAGCTACTTGGGAGGCTGAAGCAGGAGAATCACTTGAACCCAGGAGCTGGAGGTTGCAGTGAGACCCTAATGCTAAATGAATCAGTGAATGGATGAATGACAATCCTTGTAAAGGAGGTCCTTCTTGGCTCCCCAGATTTCAACCTTGGAGTGTGGAAGAGGTGAAAACACAAAATGTTTGAGCTGGAAACGAGGCTGAGAATAATGTGGTTTCAAGCCACCATCTCCCTCCTTTCCCAGTGTCCCGGGTGTGTGGCTCCCCAGCTCAGGTGCACCCTTCCCCACGCCATCTCCATCCCTGACCTGTCCTTGCCTCTTGCCAGACTGCTGTCAGGACTTACAGATGGTATCAGATGCTTCAGGCACCAGTTCTTCCCCAGACAGAGGTAGGGGAAGAAACAGAGGCTCAGTAAGAGAGCTTCCATTTCTAGAAAACTTTAGAGCCATGGGAAAGCTAGATTTTTCTTTCCTTTTTGCTGGGAGTATAGTAGAGCTTGCAAAATGCAAATCTGAGAGAAAAAAATGAGTATAGCAAATATCTGTGGTTCCTAGTATTGCTTCCAGTTGAAAGTCAGTTAGTTTAGAAGCTTAACAATGTGTTAAATCCATTATATATAACTTGAACTTGCTCAAAATCTCATCCTACTTGGCTACAGAGAGGTGAAGTATAGAGAGGTAGCAGTAGGAAAGCAACATGAAAAGAAATTCTACAATTTCCAGGACAATTGCCCTGCAGAAAGCAAGTCACAGTGTCCTATTTTCAGTGCTACAAGGAAAGCGGGGGAAAGCAAAGGAAGAACAAGAGCCAGGTGGCACTGGCTGAGTGGGGAAGAGAGACCAGCAACCTCTGGGAGGCAACTGGGGCCCCTTCTATCCTTGTAGCTTCATCAGCTTTATGGGGTCTATTATGTGCTTCACAGCATTTGAAGGTAGTGATGAGGAAGGGGTGTTAGCCATCCTCCACTTGGGCATTTTAGTGACATCTCAGAAGGGCCAGAAAGGCATCAGTGAGAGAAAATGACTCTCAGAGGACAGAGCTTGGAGTAGGGCAGCAAAGATGGGGAGTCTTCCTAGAGGGGTGGGGCATGAGCAGCCTTAGGCTGGTGTGTGATGGTGTGGTTTCTCTGACCTCAGTGACCTCACAAGGTTGTTGTGAGGATTACATGAGACCACAAACACAAAAGCACTGGGTGAAGCACAAGACCCTGTCAGGGTGAGTCACCGTCAGCTTGTCCCTTGGAGAGCCACTCCTCCTCCAAGGTGCTACTCAGCAGCTTTTCCTAAATACCCCAGGGAGCAGAACCCAGGCACGCTCAGTTCTGTGGGCCTGCAGAGCCTGGGACCACACAGCCCTCTATTAAGAGTCTGATGACATGGCATAGTTGTTTGGTCTGTCTCCCCCTCCAGACCACAAGCAAGTTTCTACCTGCAATTAAGCGTAGGGACCCTGGCCTATTCATCTGTAACTCTCCAGGCCTCCGCATGGAGCCTGACACACGTAAGGATAGACTTGTTGAGGCGGCAGAACTGTTTGAAGGCAGAAGTCCTGTCTGGTTTTACTTTCTTGTCTTCTCTTTTGTATTTTTTTTGCGGGGGGAGGGGTTTAACTTAATCTCCAGTGTTTGGCACTAAGCACATGCACACTAAACTCCAGCCAAATTGGCCTTTTCCTTGAAGGAAGGATGAGAGTTGGGCACCAAGAAAGCCCGGCAGGCAAATAAGCAGCATCTGGAAAGGCAAGACAGGGAAATGAGTGGAGTGTAGGGTAGAGGATTTCTTTTTCTAGCGGGGGAGGGGATGGTGAAAACAGTCTGGCTCTGTTGCCCAGGCTGGAGTGCACTGGTGTGAACACGGCTCATTGCAGCCTTGACTTCCTGGGCTCAAGTGATCCTCTTGCCTCAGCCCCCCAAGTAGCTGGGACTACAGGCATGCACCACCATGCCTGGCTAGTTTTTGTATTTTTGGTAGAGATGGGGGTTTCACCATGTTGCCCAGGCTGATCTCAAACTCCTGAGCTCAAGTGATCTGCCTGCCTTGGCCTCCCAAAGTGGTGGGATTATAGGCATGAGCCACCATGCCTGGCCCAGGTAGAGGATTTCTACTGGAGCAAATAGCAGTGGACTGGAGAGGAAATCATTACTTAGATGCTGTAAAGCAGCCTTTTCACTCATCCTTACCACAAGCCCCAGCAGTGGGCAACAGATGAGAGAACAGACATTGAGAGAGGTCTAGACGCAGGCCCATGATCACATGGGTAGCAGTGGAGACAGGTCACAAACCCAGAATTGCTGACTCCCAGTCCAGTGCTCAGCCTAGGCCAGTTATGAAAGGCCTCAAGGCTGGGCGTGGTGGCTCACACCTGTAATCCCAGCATTTTGGGAGGCTGAGGCAGGTGGATCACCTGAGGTCAGAAGTTCGAAAGCAGCCTGGCCAACGTGGTGAAACCCCGTCTCTACTAAAAATACAAAAATCAGTCAGGTGTAGTGGCACATGCCTGTAATCCCAGCTACTTGGGAGGCTGAGGCAGAAGAATCGCTTGAACCCAGGAGGCAGAGGTTGCAGTGAGCCAAGATTGTGCCACTGCATTCCAGCCTGGACAACAAAAGTGAGACTTCTCAAAAAAAAAAAAAAAAAAAAAAAACAGGCCTCAAATATCCTGTGGGGAGAGAATTCCCAATCACCCTGCTGAGCCAGGTAGAGTTGCTGGAGGGCTCTGGCCTGGGGAACGGCCTGAAATTCTGCCACTGACACCTCAGGGAGGTGGTCAAGGGAGACAGCACTGGTCACCCAGGCTCAGCACCTGGGGTGGGGCAGAGTTGTCAACTGCACAGCCATTTAGTCTCAGCTCCAGACAGCCGGCACTGCCTCCTGTACAATACCAGAAGGATGGGTGAGCCTTCCCCCTTCCTACCTCCAAATGCCTCGAAAGACCAGAAAACTACAATTCAGAGAAGAGAAAGGCCTGAGTCAAGCCCAGGCTGGGGATCAGGGGACCTGGGCTTCAGTTTAGACTCAGCCACTAACTTCAGCCACTGAACAAGCCCTTGCTTTTCTTGGTCTTGGTCTTGGCCTCAGTTTCTCCATCCTCGGGGGCTTGTTGAGAGCCTCTCTACCTCTGATATCTGACTGATGAACTCTGCAGCTGGACAAAGTTGGGCTCTGTGATACTCACCATCTCTGTCCATGCCAGCAACCGCAGCATCTGGGTACAGAACAGCATTCATGCCATAGCAAGCTTGCACGAGACAGCAGAGGGCAGCATAAAGAGCTCTGGTCCGTCAAGCAGGGAGGTAGTTTCTGTCCCAATTCTAAATCTTAACTTCTCTGTGACCTATGGCAAATCACAGTACTGCCCTGAACCTTGGTTTCTTCCTTTCTAACGCTGGGATGAACAATGTCTATGGCACAGGGTTGCTGTAAGAGGAGAGAATAGAGATAAAAACACTCAGAAAAAAAAAAAAAAAAAAAATATGCCCACGCTGGGTGAGGTGGCTCACACTTGTAATCCCAGCAGCTGGGAAGGCCAAGGTGGAAGGATCATGACGTCAGGAGATCAAGACTATCCTGGTCAACATGGTAAAATTCTGTCTCTATTAAAAATACAAAAATTAGCTGGGCGTGGTGGCGCATGCTTGTAATCCCAGCTACTCAGGAGACTGAGGCAGGAGAATAGCTTGAACCAGGGAGTTGGAGGTTGCAGTGAGCTGAGACTGTGCCACAGCAATCCAGCCTGGTGACAGAGCGAGACTCCATCTCAAAAAAAAAAAAAAAAAAAAAAAAAAAGGCCAAACTGGGCAACATGGTGAAACCCATCTCTACAAAAAAATTTAAAAATTAACTGGGCATGGTGGTGAACACCTGTAGTCCCAGCTACTCAGGAAACTGAGGTAGGAGGATCACCTGAGCCCGGGAGGTTGAGGCTTCAGTGAGCTAAGATCATGCAATTCACTCTAGCCTGGGCAACAGGATGAGACCCTGTCTCAAAAAAAAAAAAAGCAATTAATTATGACAACTCTGCTTTCAAAGAAGACATGAGGGAGCAGATAACAGCATCTTGGATGGAGAAGTGTGATGCCAAGGGGCTTCTCTGTTCTAAGGGAGCAGAGTATGTCTGCCCTCCAGGGCTCAGCCTACTCTGCAGCCCAATTGTGGGTTCCACAAGAGCACAGCAGGGATGCAAAACCCGAGGGGCTGGGCCTTGCACTAGAGCAGATGTTACTTACTGCCTGGCACATTGTCTCTGGAGGCTCAGCCTTGCCCCACCGCTAGGGCCCATGAGAAGAAGTCCCACCAGTCTGAGCAGCAGCCTACACAGGGCAGCTTCTCACTGGGGCTGGGTAGCCAGCACTCTGGGGGACTAAAGTAGAGGGATGGGGCCTGAGCTAGGAGGACAGCTGGGCTAAGGGAGGTAGTCACATGTGCAGGCTGGGAGATCCTGAGGAAGGTGGCTGGAAAGGGAGGTACCTGGAAGAATAAAGCAGCAGTATCCTCAGGAATCTGTCCAAAATTTCAACCCAAACTCAGCTACCAGCCAGGGTAGGCTGGACAGCCCCAGAGCTTTGAGAGCACAGGATTGGGAAGCTAGTCCTGCACCTGTTAGCCAGGTATCTTTGGCAGGTACCTAACTCGGGTCTCGGTTTGTCTGAAAGTTGGGGTTCATAATCCCTTCTATCTCAAAGGGGTGTTCTGAGGATCCTGTGAGATTGCATATCTCAAGCTGGAGCTATTTAAAAAAAGCACTCAGGCCAGACACATTACAGGCTCATGCCTGTAATCCCAGCACTCGAGAGGCAGAGGTGGGTGGATCACCTGATGTCAGGAGTTCGAGACCAGCCTGACCAATATGGTGAAATCTCATCTCTACTAAAAATACAAAAATCAGCTGGGTGTTGTGGCACATACCTGTAGTCCCAGCTACTCAGGAGACAGAAGAATAATTGCTTGAACCCAGGAGGTGGAGGTTGCAGTGAGCCAAGATCACGCCACTGCACTCCAGCCTGGGTGACAGAGTGAGACTCTGCCTCAAAAATAAATAGATAAATAAAAACAAAGCATTCAGCAAAGGGTCCCATTCCATCTCCATGCTCTGGCCCCAGCCCTGCATCTGAGCACAGGAGACCCAGGCCACAGCAGAGGCAGCCCTGCAGAGGTAGAGCTTGGCACTCTGCCCCCGTCATCCCTGGCTTCAGGCCGAACCTGGCTGGCAGGAGTCTCCTGAGGTGTTAAGGGCGGGGGCTGAGGGAGGGAGATGCCCCCTGGAGTCCCACTGAACCTGTTTCTTATTACGTATAGAACCTATAAAATGTACAGGTCCCTGAGTACAGGTCACAAGAGCTGTGGATGTGGCTGGGCTTTATAAAAGCCAAACACTCCCGTGCATATGTACGTTCCCCGAAACCAGCAGGGCAGGGTCCCAGAGGCAAGCTGGCAGTACCAGGGAGACAAGAGCTTCCACTAAGCAGGCACCTGAGCAGGAAGCTGTCCAACTGTACAGCATTAAGGCTCCAGGGACAGCAGGCACTGCCTCCTGCACAATATCAGCAAGATGGATGAGCCCTCCTGATATTGGATCCCCTATCTCCAGGGGGTACCCAGAGGGTCTCCCATAACTTCTAATAACAATCCAGCTGGCTGGACTCTGTGTGTGGTAGGAGAGAGAGTGCATGCTTGGAGGGCCTCTCCCTGCCTTCTCTCCCACCACACTGGGGATAGCTTCTCACCCCAGGCCTCTAGGAGCCACGAGATGTACTGAGTGGATAGGATAACTGAGCATGCTCAGAGGAGACTGCCCTTTAGAGGACACTGCAGAGAAAAGATGAGGACATGGCCAGCTGCAGGGCTTGGTCCCGGTGCCAGGAGGGCCCAGGGCTCTAGAAACAGCAATGAGAGGTCAGGTCTTTCCTGGGAGAGAAGAGGGGCAGCAAGAAGTCAGTGATTAGAAGAGGCAGGGCCCTCTGAGACCATCTAATCCAACCCCTCTGCTTCACAGATGCAAAGGATGAAGCCCAGAGAGGGGATGGAACTTGGCTGAGGTTACACAGCAAAGTGGTAGCAGAATTGGGACTCACACCCAGGAGGGTCCACTCCAAAACTGTCCCTTGCTTGGAACATGGTGCCAACCCCCATCCCACTTCCACTATTTTTTTTAAACTACCTTCTATTGAGTGCTTTACTTTGATGCTCTGTATACTTCAACCACATGATTCTCCTAGCAGCCCTCTGACACGGGGATCACCCTCCTCATTCTACAGCTGAGGAAACCGGGGCAGACAGAAATGTTCTGATGCCAGAGCCATGACCACAACCATGCTGCCTGCAGCTCTGAGCCCCAGTTTTCTGGACCAAATGGTGGGTGTGGGGAGCAGGAGTCCTGGTTCATTGCCAGGTCTGTCACTCCTTTGCTGTATGACCTTCAGCAGGTCACTCACCCATTCTAAACTGCTGGTCTCTCTAAGACCCCTAGCAGTACCAGTATGCCCTGGTTCTGTGTGTGCCTTCAAGGAGAGAAGCAGGAGTTATCTGGCACCCTAGTAATGAGGAATGGAGCTCCGCTGGCTGCAGTTCCCCAGACTGGGTCTAGCTTGCAGGCCTCAAAACGCATGTGCACCACCTTGGGAGGCACAGTGCAGCCCTCCAGTGCATGCCACTGTGGGAAGGGGGAATTACTACCAAGCCCTGTGCCTTATCACTTAGCCTCAGCAATGCCATGAGGTAGACACTACTGTTTCCATTTTCCAGTAGAGAAATTGAGGCTCAGAGCTTAATGAACTAGCTCAAATGACACACACCCAGTAAATAACCAAACTGGTATTTGATCCCAGAAGCCAAGCTCTGCCCTTGAGCCAGGCCTGATAACTGCTTCCTGCTGGCACTCTGGTCCTCAGGGCACAAGTTCTAGAGTAAGAGCCCATTGGTGATAAGCTGAGCAGAGGGCCAAGGGGTCCAGGCAAGCTGAGAAGTTGCCTGCCTGCCTACTTGTCTGCCAACCAGCTCACCCCATAGAAGTAAGTGCCCCATGCCCAGGAAGGAGATAAGGAAGGCTTTGTCAGTGCCCGCTTCTGCCTGGCGTGTGCTGGCTGCTGAGACTGGGCAGGGCCCATCATGTGATCCTGCACATGGCACTGGCATGAGGTACACATGCCTCCCTGCAGCAGGGCAGGGGAGATGCCCGGGGCAGCCAGAACTGAGGAAGCAGCCACCACTAGGCAGGACATGGGGGGTCAAGAACTCAAACAGGAGCTGTGGTTCTTTTTTCTTTTTTGCCACTCTGCCCCCAGACAGTGGTTCAATCAGCCCAGTCACACAGCTTCCAGTTGAAATGGGGATGTTAATAATAGTGGCTGGGTGTGGTGGTTCACGCCTGGATTCTCAGCACTGGGAGGCTGAGGCGGGAGGATCACTTTAGGTCAAGAGTTCGAGACCAGCCTGCCCAATATGGTGAAACCCTATCTCTATTAAAAAAAAAAAAATTGGCAAGGCATGGTGGCACATGCCTGTAACCTCTAATCTCAGCTACACTGTAGGCTGAGGCAGGAGAATTGCTTGAACTCGGGAGGCAGAGGTTGCAGTGAGCAGAGATGGTGTCACTGCACTCCAGCCTGGGCAATAGAGGGAGACTCCGTCTTGGGGAAAAAAAAAAAAAAAAAATATATATATATATATATATATATATATATATTTCAATAGCTAGCACTTATTGAAGGCTTAATCCTCACAACTATCCAAAGAGATAGGCACTATCACACCCATATCACAGATGAGGAAACTGAGGCTCAGAGAGGTTAGGTTACAGGGCCAAGCAGGACTCAAGCCCAGAAACTGGCTCCAGAGCAGACAGGTGCTCATACTCAACTAGTTCTTCATATGAGCCCCTGAGAAAATGATCTGGATGAATATTTTCTCAATTCTCAAAAAGATGGACATAACCACAATTCTCCCAGAATGTTCCAAGAAGCAGGCTGGGGGCCTCGGTATGGTAATGGTGACTGTTATCAATAGAGAGGAAAGAACACTGTTCCTGAACACCAGTCCCCATACTACCCTCTTCCAGTAGGTGGTGACATTCTGGGTCTCAGGTTTGCTCAGCCATATAAAGAGGGGAATGGACTATGTGACCTCAAATGGCTCTTTCACCCTGCCTCCCTAGGATTCAAGGTCACCCAATTCCACTACTTCCTTGTGTGTGCGATCCTGGGTAAGTTCGTTATGCTCTCTGGACCTCAGGGTCTTTATTTATTTATTTAGAGACAGAGTCTCACTCTGTTGCCCAAGCTGGAGTGCAGTGGCATGATCTTGGCTCACTGCAACCTCCACCTCCCAGGTTCAAGTGATTCTCCGGCCTCAGCCTCCTGAGTAACTGGGACTACAGGCGCACACCACCACACCCAGCTAATTTTTTATTTTTAGTAGGTATGGGGTTTCATCATGTTGGTCAAGCTGGTCTCGAACTCCTGACCTCATGTGATCTACCCACCTCGGCCTTCCAAAGTGCTAGGATTATAGGCGTTAAGCCACCACGCCCGGCAGGGTCTTTATTTTTAAAATAGAGATGCCTCTACCCTCCTCTCAGGGTCAGGTGAGGACCCCTCAAGATGATGAAGGCAGAGAGCCTAGCACGAGGTGAGGCGAGGCGAGGCAAGTACTGCAACGTGAGGGGAGTGCCTCCTCCTCTTAGAGCAGGACTTTTTCTCATCACTGTCCACTGTCACTGGAATGGGTGTCACTCCATGACCTCGCCCTGAAAGCAGATACCAAGGCTAGCAGTCCTTCCCCAACCCCCAGGCTGGGCCAACAGGGCACTCCCAGGCAGCCCTGCCTAGCTCCCTGATTATCACTGCTTTCTTAATGAGCTGCACTCCAGGGAAGGGCGGAAGCTGGAGCACCAGGAGCCATTTCCCCGCCTGGTACCTGGTACTGCGCGTGGTAGCTAAACACCCGGGATAGTGGGGCCCAAAACCTAGTACCATGGAAATTTTATCATAACAAATGCTTCCTGGGAAGGAGCAGGGTGGGTGAGGTAAAGGCCCAGCCCATGTCAGTCAGGGTTTCGTTTCCTGATTGTTTTTTGAGACGGAGGTCTCACTGTTGTCCAGGCTGGAGTGCAGTGGTGCGATCTTGGCTCACTGCAACCTCTATCTCCCACATTCAAGTGATTCTTGTGCCCCAGCCTCCCCAGTAGCTGGGATTACAGGCATGCGCCACCACACCTGGCTAATTTTTGTATTTTTTTAGTAGAAATGAGGTTTTGTCATGTTGGCCAGGATGGTCTCAAACTCCTGGCCTCACGTGATCCACACACACTTGGCCTCCCAAAGTGCTGGGATTATAAGCGTGAGCTGTCGTGCCTGGCCCATTTCCTGATTCTTGATGTCAACCTAGGTTGTAATCTCATAAGTATGAGGGCCCCCTCTTTATCTTGTTGAAGCTGAGGAGACCCAAACACTGAGCTAGAAGAAGTGTAAGAGACTACTCAAAGCCAGGACTTCACGTGACTAAGAGGTCAGGGAGTAGGGGCCTGGCTTGACTTCTTGGGGATGGGAGTGAGCTTGGTGGGAGCAAGGAACTGAGGCTCAGGTTTGGAGGTACAGCTAAGACAGGAAGGGTGCTGTGGCCTATTGGGGCAGCATCTCCTGACCCATCCAAATGCCCACTCCCCTGCCTTCTTAGACCAGAGGATGTTGGGCACACTTCACGACCTAGAAGTTCCAGTGACCTCAGCTAGGGAGTGGGGGAGAAGAACTGGAGCCCTGAACAGTTTCTAAAGTGCCTTTCCTCTGTAGCAGGAAGCCCTACAGATAAGAAATGAGTCGGTCAGAGCTGAACTCTGGCCCAGAGAGAGTGAGAACCCTCCAGGGAAGTTCCCACTGCCCAGGAAGAGGCACAGTGCAGACTTCTGGGAGTCAGAAACCCTTGGTGGGCCAGGGCGGGTTAGGAGTGGTGAATGTGCACTGGGCATCCTCCCTTGGCACACAGCAGTCCTTCTCCTGCCCCCTGCTCCCAGTAGACCTAGAGCTTGAGCTGTGGACCTGGCTGCTGTCCCCTTGCTAGTTAAGCAGCAGCTCTTCACGTGCTGAGGCTTCTGGAGAGCCAGGCTTCCCTTAGTGACTGAACCGCAGTGACTGGTGCTTAGCACTGAGGACAAGGGGCTCCCCACATCTGAAGCCAGGAGTGAGACTGCCTCTAGAGGGGCCTGGAAGGCTCTGCAGGTGGAGATTCAAGGCATCCTTTTTGGCAATCAGGGGTCAATAGAGACTTCAGAGTCCAACAGACCTGTCTGAATCCTGACTCTACTACCTGCCTGCTATATTGTTGCAGGCTGATTACCTGACCTGTATCATTTTTCTGCAGATAATTCTGGGGTAACCACAATTCTGACTTCCATCATCATCAGTTGATCTTACCTGTTCTTGAACCAGCCCTGGCCCACAATAAGGGAATTTCCAAGCAGAGCTGGGCCTGGGCTTGGACTGCCCACTTGGCCACACTGCCTCACACTTTCCTCAGCTCCTGTTGACCCAGAAAAGTCAGACCCTGCCAGTCACCCTAACCCCTCTCCTCAACCGAGGACAAGACCAGGAGTTTTGAGGGACTCTGCTCCCCCAGAAGCACCTGCGTTCTCCTGCTCTAAATTCCCAGCCCTGCCCAGGCTTCCCTCCCTCCCCTCTGAAGAGAGCCACCACCTGCTGCTTGGCGCAGATCCCCTCTTCAGCTACATCCTCTCCACTCTCCCCTCAACTCCTACACAATCCCTGCCCCAAACAGTTTCCTGCAGTTTCCCATCTGATCAGTTTCTTTGGAAGGATAATTATCCATGGAAGGAGGGGGCGGAAAATTCCCAGAGCCGAGAACACTGGGGAAAAAGCTTCATCTAGTCCCTTCTCCATCAGTCAGGAGAGCCCTCATCCTAAACACAGGCCAGTCATGGTCATGCCTCCTACAGAACCTCTGCAGTTCCGCCATCTACATACAGGAAAGAGCCTACACCCCTCTGCATTGAATCCAAGGTCCTCTTGATCTGTTCTAACTTAGGTTTGGGCCTTGTTGCCACTCCATCGTAAGTGGTAGTGCCAGATGGAGGCCCATCTCCCCTCAGGGCCCACCTGCAACGTGCTGTGTCCCTGCGGCACTTCAGCCTGCCTTGTGTTTTAGCTGTTTACATGTCTGTCTCCCACACACAAGTGTCAGCCACAGGGTGGGAACCACCAGCCACGCAGCTGTGTCTGCTGCATGGTAGGTGCTCAGAGGCAGGCTGAAAAGAAAGTGGGACAGGTAGGAGGCTACCTCACCAATGCAGAGGCAACGATGTGGGAAAAATGACCACTTATATCATCACAGGAGAACCTGGACTAGAGGTCCGGGAGCTGAGTTCAATGCAGCTCTGTGGTCCTTGAGCAAGTCACTTCCGCCTTGGCCTCTGCTTCCTCTGAGAGCTGGTGGGGTTGGGCCCGGCTCTGTCATGTCAGACATTTAGAAGCCCTTACTGCTAGGTGCTCACCAGAGTATTCTCATTTAATCTCCACACCTCTGCACATGGGGGCCACACAGCTGCAAGTGGGAGTCAGGGCGGGGAGCAGAGATTTCAGTCCAGGCCTTTTGATTCCCTAACCCCTTACCTTTTCCTCCTGGACTCCTGCAGTCTCTTGGATCCCTCCCAGCGCTAAAGTCTGGTTCTGATTCTAGGTCTGCCCTTTCCTGACCTGACAGCTCCCCAGGCTAGGACCATAGGGTTCAGCTGGGAATAGTCATGTCTAGCCTGGTGCTCAGCAATGCCACGCCTCCCACATGACAGGTCTGGTGACTGTCCGCCTGCAGGCGCTGAGGCTGGGCAAGGGAGGAGTGGCCGGCAGGAGTCCAGCAGAGCCTGGTGCCCACTCAGCCCCTCCCTTCCCCACATGCCCCCATTCCACACCCACTCCACTCCAGCGCCCTGCTCGCCCCTCCTAGGCTGGAGCGTCCATCCCACTGCTGGCTTGGCCAGAGGTGCCTGTTGGGAAGCTTCACTCTGTTGCCCGAATAGACCCAAGCCAAGCTGCTGGTAGGTAGGGTACTCTGGGGCCATCCCAGAGCGTGAGCTGATACTACTGCACTCCCAGGCTGTCAGCACATCTCTCCCTAGGTCAGACCGTGTCATGCTTCTCAAGAGCCTTTGATGGCACCACACAGCACCATGAATCCTAGCCCCAGGCCCATGGGCCCGGCATAATCTGGCCCCTGCCCTCCTCATATTCTCCCATCATGCTTCCCCTCTTCCCCTGCACTCCAGGTTCCTCAAACACAGCCTCCTCTGGGACCCTGGTCTTTGGAAGATGGGCTCTTCTTGTCCTTTGAGTCTCAGCTCAGACACCAGCTCCTTAGAGAACCCTTGCTGGCCATCCAGCAGCCCCACCTCTCCCTCATGTCTGCCTTCTTCAGGACATTTACCACTGCCTGACACTGCTATGTCCACATCCAACGTTCCATGCTGGCATGGGAGCCCCCTGACATCAGGAGCCTCTTCTGTCTTGTTCCTGGCTGTGTCCTCAGATCCAGAATAGTGTCTGACATGGAGGGAGAGGCAGCTGGTGGGGCATGTGGTGCACATTAGACTGGACAGTCAAGGAGGCCTCTCTGAAGAGATGACGTACGATCTGGGGCCTGAAGGAGAGCGCCGGTGTGTGGCAGTCTACAGTGCTCCAGGCTGGGGAATGAGCAAGTGCCACAGCTGTATGAAGGAACGGGCCTGGCAAGGCAGATGTGCGTGAAGGACACAGGAAGGCCACTGTGACTGGAACAGGGGAAAGGGCAGTGGAGCATGAAGTACAGAAAGGGGTGGACCACGCTTTCCTTACATTTTCTCCCAAGTTCTTCAGGAAGCATTTGAAAGATTTTCAGCAGGGGAATGCCATGCTCTGGTTTACAGATCTCACAGTTCCCTGTGGCTGCTCTGTGGAGAGCTGCCTGCAGGCAGACAGGAGTGGAGCAGGAGACCATTCAGGAGGCCCGGGAGTCACCAAGGTTGGAGATGCTGGTAGTGGAGATGGAGTGAAAGGGCAAGCCTTTGACAGGTGTGGCTGTGTTTGCCATCAGTCTGAGGAGCCCTGGCCAAGTCTACACCCCTCTACAGGTCCAGATGCTTCATCTAGCCCCGCCCACCTACCCAGTCTTATTTCTCACTGACTCTTCACCCAGGCTCTTCCTGCAGCTGGCTAGACCCCCCCTCCCCCAACAGGTACCTGCCCATACCCAGTGCTCAGAGCCTGCAAAGAGCCTTGGCTGGTGTCATGGCCCTTGCCTGACCGGTCACCTTCCCTCCCACTTAGGAGCATTTAGTGAAGGTGTCTGCACAAAGGTCTCTGCTCTGTGCTCATTCCAGCCATATTTCTCCCCTTCCTAAAGGTCTCCTGTGCTTTGAGGCAACAGCACAGCAATCATCAAGCATATAATTATTCTCTGTTACACTTTCCTAGAGTAGCTGTAAGCTAAATAAAGCTAGATACCATGACTCGCACCCTTTGGGGCTGTGCCATAGTGCAGAAGACAACGATGCACTATGTGAAGCCCTTTGCACAAAGGTAGACATCGGCAGGGACTCAGTAAGTGGTAGATAGCACTGTCCTCACTGCCTATACTAGGGCAACAGCCATCACAGGTGCTCACTACCCCACAGGTTCGGTTAGCTTCTCTGCCCAACCAAGCAGGTGAGTGAGGGGTGAGGTAGAAGGGTTGGAAACACCCCATTGAGTTTCAGAAGCAAAGGTCAGTGGTTCTACATGATCTATGGCTCTGTATCATTCATGTCTCTGTGCCCTTCTCCAGTTCTCCTCTCTGTGTGAGCAAAGCATACTCATTCATTCTTTTTTTTTTTTTTTAACAGAGTTTCACTCTGTTGCCCAGGCTGCAGTGCAGTAGCACGATCTTGGTTCACAGCAACCTTTGCCTCCTGGGTTTAAGCCATTCTCCTGCCTCAGCCTCCCAAGTAGCTGGGATTACAGACTTGCCCCAACATACCTGGCTAATTTTTGTATTTTCAGCGGAGATGGGCTTTCACCATGTTGGTCAGGCTGGTCTGGAACTCCTGACCTCCAGTGATCCACCCACCTCAGCCTCCCAAAGGGCTGGGATTACAGGTGTGAGCTGCTGTGCTTAGCCAAAACACTCATTCTTAACCTTCAGGACCCAGCTCAAAGCTCTGGGAAGCCTTCCCCGACGCACCAACCTCCACTCCTCCCTCCCATGCCCCGACAGCTCTGCAGGCCCCTGCTGCAGCACTTCATAGCACATCACAAGTGCCTGTTTACATGCCAGCCTCTCCCTTGAGGCCGGGATTATATTTATCCATCTTTCCATCTTCAGTACAGTATTTATCAGCATGAATCCATTTGCTGAACATGTGTCTCCCCACCTCCCAACTAAAGAACAAGCTCAGATAATTCAGCTCATGGTCTCATTTGCACCCCTGAGTACTCAGCTCATCCTAATGCTCTCCAGTCCCTATACAGAAAACTATCCTCCCTCCAGGGCTTGACCCCACACTCACCTCTTCCCTTAAGGCTCCAGGAATAGTAGTAACTCCCATTACTGAGCACTTACAATGTGCTCAGGGCTTTACAGACACCACCCTCTTTAAACTGGGGAAACTGAGGCTTGGAAAGGGTGATGTAGCTTAAAAAGGGCACACCTTCTCCCCTTAATATTGGCATCACTCACCTGGCACTTATCATAGCTGGGCCGATTTTTTAAGACAGGGTTTCACCATGTTGGTCAGGCTGGTCTCAGGTGAACTCCTGGCCTCAGGTGATCCACCCGCCTCAGCCTCCCAAAGTGCTGGGATTACAGGCGTGAGCCACCGTGCCTGGCAGCTGGGCCTGTTTTTAAAACCATCACCTGTTCTGCAAAACTGAGTTTTTTATAGCTACACATCAAGTTGTCATACAAAATCACGCTTTGCTCATTAAATGTTTCAGGTGATCAGTCTTGCTACTCCAGCTAGGTGGGGTAACATAACATAAAGTTATGCAGGAGAAATAGCACAGGACTTGGAAGGGGAAGCACTGGAGTCAGCCTCAGCTGTGCCACAGTCAGGCTATATGACACTAGGCAGGAGTTACCTCTACCTCTGGGCCAGGCGTGGCGGCTCACGCCTGTAATCCCAGCACTTTGGTAGGCTGAGATGGGTGGATCACTTGAGGTCAGGAGTTCAAAACCAGCCTGGCCAATATGATGAAACTCCATCTCTACTGAAAATACAAAAATTAGCTAGGCGTTGTGGTGCAAGCCTGTAATCCCAGCTGCTCCGGAGGCTGAGGCAGGAGAATCGCTTGAAGCAGGGAGGTGAAGTTGCAGTCAACCAAGACTGTGCCACTGCACTCCAGTCTGAGTCACAGAGTGAGCCTCCATCTCAAAATAAAAAATTTAAAAAAGCATTTTTTTAAAAGCAAGATAAGTGATTTGCCCAAGGTCACAGTGCTATAAAGTAGTGGAGCTGGGATTTGAACCCAGGTCTATCAGGCTGCAAAGCTTGTGTTTCTAACCAGCATGCCTGTGGGCATGTTTCCAAAAGGAACTGCTCTGGGACACTCTTCTGCAATCCAGAGGTTCTGCCCCAAGTAGAAGCTTCTGGCTGTGTCCACTAAGAGTTCATTAAAGTTTCTCATCTAAATCCCACACATACTTCAAGGCCTAGCTCAGTGATCATTTACTTGCACAGCCTCCCGGGATCTTCCCAGGTATGGAGTTCTCTCTCCCACCTCTAAACTCTCATAGAATTTCATATGCAGTTCAAATCACACCCACTTCCTACTGTCTGATTGCCCTGCATCTGTACTGCGTTTCTCAGACAAGTCCTTAAGTTTGGTAAGAGAAGCAGTTCTCATGCATCTCTGCACCTTCCACCAGCCAGGCAGGCAAGGCTCAGTCAGAGAAGGAGGTGGGGTAAGGTACCTGCTCCCCCTCCCCCATCTTGCTGTAACCTGAGTCTTAGGCTTCGCCCAGCTAGGTGAGCTGGCCCTGCCTCACGCTGGCATGATGCCTACCTGGTACAGCATCCAGATTCCTGTGGGCCCTGGCCCACAACTGGGGAGATAAGATTTTATTCCCTGGCTTGATGGCAAAGATGCTATAAAAAGCACAGCACCTAAGCTCAACATTGGCTTGTGTGATGGACTAAACGACCTGAGGGATTCAATGGGTTGAAGGGAGAAGCCTCTGGGCTGGCTCAAAGGTCCTAAGACCTGTACTTGGCTCCCCTGTAAGGACCAGTGTAAGAACCAATGGTTTCGCTGCTAAGGACAGCTCCCTACCAGATACCCCAGGAGGTAACTGCCCTTCTTTAGGCTTCAAGGGCCCACTGGAAAAACTGAGATTTGCCAGTGCTACCAATATCCAAACCAAAAACCACAGCCCCTCCTCTTGGGTCCACTGTCCAGGTCTTATGGCCTACAGACTCCTGAGTTAGTTAACAGAGCAGGGAAGAGGCCTGCCTATGCCATTAATTCATATGTGGCCTGGGGCCAGTCCTCTCTGGGCCTCAACTGGAAAAAGAGAGAACTGGATCAAAAGGTCTCCATTTCCCCTTTGGGCCTGGGGCTGACAAGCTATGATAAGGATCCTTTCCATCTCTAACATTCTAGAATTAGAATATTCTATACTTTCACTCCCAGAAGCAGAGTGAGAACAGAGAACAGGGACCTTCAGTCCAGAAAATAGCAGAGGTCAGTCAGGGCTTCCTAGCTGCATCCTCAAAGCCTGTCCACCTTCAGAAGCTTTCTCTTGTGTCTGCTGTCTCAAAGGTGGCTGCTTCCCCGCTAGCAGAGCCTCAGAGGTGTGCTTGGGCCCTGGCCGCTTTAGGGAAACGGGCAGGAGGCCTGAGTCACCTATTGAGGTGTGAGCTGGGCTCACCATGGCAACCCAGCAGACCCAGAGGGCATAAAGAAGCCAGTGCCTTCCCACCTGCACAGTGTAGGCGGAGCATGCTGCATCTGCTTTCATTTCCAACCCAGAAAAGTTCCTCTCTACTTTTGTTTTTTGAGATGGAGTTGTGCTCTAGTTGCCCAGGCTGGAGTGCAATGGTGAGATCCCAGCTCACCGTAATCTCCGCCTCCCAGGTTCAAGCGATTCTTCTGCCTCAGCCTCCCAATAGCTGGGATTATAGGTATGTGCTACCACACCTGGCTAATTCTGTATTTTTAGTAGAGACGAGGATTTCTCCATGTTGGTCAGGCTGGTCTTGAAATCCTGACCTCAGGTGATCCGCCTGCCTCGGCCTCCCAAAGGGCTGGGATTACAGGCATGAGCTGCTGCACCCAGCCAGTTCCTCTCTACTTTAAGGCTCATTTTCCCTTCCCTTCTTACAGGATACAGTTTACTCACTCTGGGGTCCTTCTCCTTGCCTGGAAGGTATTCTGCAGGCCCCCAGGCAAAACCCACTCATCCCAGAATTAAGTACTACTTCCTCCAAGGATTCATCCCAGACCAGTTAGTCCTTTTCCCTTCTTCAAATCCCCATAGCACAAAAGGCAGGCGCTCTTAACCTTCAGAATCTGTGGCTTACACATTGATAATCAACTGTGTTAAAAAAAAAAAAAATCTGAGTCTACTATGGGCCTTCTCTCCTTGATAAAATCACACATATACAACTGTTTGCAGACTATTTTGGGAGTTCCACAAACTTCATCATGGACTCAGAAACAATCTTAGAAACATAGATCCTAAAAGAACAACATATCATCCAGTCCATCCTCTCAACTAGCCCAAAATCCCTTAGCAACCTCCCTGAATGACGTTCTTCTTCTACCCCTGGCCCACCTCTCAAGGCCACCTCCTTCAGAAGCTTCCCTGATCTCTCCTCCTCTCCTGATTCCCCCAAGCATCCCCGCCTGAACCACACAATTCCCCACCTGTGCTTTCTCTCTTGCATGTTGTCTCACTTGCCCCACAAGAGAGCTGGCTCCCTGTGGGTTCATTTCTTCAACCTTGTAACCCTTAGCTGTACTTAGAGATGATCATGATCTGTACTTGTACTTGTACTGAATTCTGTGCTTTAAAGACAGGGCTCAATGACAGCATTGGCCCACTCTCAAAGAATGGAGCTGTGGAGTTCCCCTTCTGAAAGCCTCGAAGTCTGCCTAGGCCTCAACAGAACAGGGACTTCCCTGAAATGACTGCCCTTCCCACAGGACAACTCCAGAAAGCCCTTCCAAATGAAATAGACAGATAGGGAAACTTAGGCCCAGGAAGGCAAACGTGGCTTAGCAAAGGTCAATATGCAAGAAACCAGCGAGCTAGGACGAGGACCCAGGTTCCCAGTTCCCAGCTTAGAGCTCTTTTCTTTTATGCAGTGGCTTTATGAAAACTGCTAACAGTGGTAACCTCTGGAATGTATGACAGTGCGGGTGGTCAGAGAAGTGATGAGGGGGACTTTCCCTTTTCACCTCAATACCCTCTGTACTGTTGGGTTTTATTTTTGTTGTTTTGGAGTTTGTTTTGTTTTTACCATTAACATGTTTTATTTATTCATATTATAAAAATAAATCTGCCATAGAAAGGAGACTCTGGCCCAGCCCACCCATTCCTAACACACATAAAAGCAAAGAGAAGCCATAAGTAAACCCATCCAGGTACAACTATAAATAACAAGATTGCCTTCTTGTATGGTTTATGGCCACTGGTCTCATTAACTCACAGTCACAGTGCAGTTTATGGCTTGAGGAAGCTTCCTAGAAAAGCTTAATTCAATTAGGGCTCTCCGCAACTTCCCAAGGAAGCTCTGGTATCTTGCTTTTACTTACACAAATTGAGGGCAGACCAAACAGATCCAGATCTTCCCAGAGAGACCCCGCCCAGCCCAGAGAGGATGCCCTTGCAGACCCTACATTAGAGCCATGCTAGGGAGGTAGCCACGCAGCATCACTTAAAACACTGACTGGCGCCTAAGGCATCATTCTGTGAATGTCACTCCAGCAAGCTCAGTTAAACTCTCTGGCTTGGCATTCAGTCTGGTGCCAAGGAGCTTCTGCAACCTTTGCTTTCCCTTCTCTCTGAGCAGTCAAACTGGTTTCTTGTCTGCCCCAGGGCTTTGCAGAGATCCTATCACTACACCGGAGTCAATCACATATTCATTCATTTATTCCTTCCTCAAATATTTATGGAGCCCTTACTCTGTGCCAGGCACAGATAAGAAAGTGAACAGGCCGGGTGTGGTGGCTCACGCCTATAATCGCAGCACTTTGGGAGGGTGAGGTGGGCAGATCATCTGAAGTCAGGCGTTTAAGACCAGATTGGCCAACATAGCAAAAAAATTTTAGTTTCTACTAAAAATACAAAAGATTAGCTGGGCATGGTGATGTGCGCCAGTAGTCCCAGCTACTCAGGAGGCTGAGGCAGGAGAATTGCTTGAACCTGGGAGGCAGAGCTTGCAGTGAGCTGAGATTGCGTCACTGCACTCCAGCACTCCAACCCAAGTGATACAGCCAAGACTCCTTCACATACACAAAAAAGAAAGTGAACAAAGACCCTGTCCTCAAGAGGCTTAGATTCTTATGGGAATCAGTCCTAAGTATAGCCTGCTTATCTAATTCCTTTCCATCCTTCAAGCCTCAGACTCATGTTTTATCTCCTTTGGGGGGCCTTCTCTAAACACCCCAGTCCTCAGGGACTGCTCACTCCCTCTGCACTTTGCCTCTGCCAGGAGTCTGCCTAGCCCTGGCAGGCTGGAAGCTCCTAAAGATCAGAACCTGGGTTTACTGTTCTTTGTTCCCTGATGGCCAAATGCTAAATGCCTGCTGGCTGATTTCAGCTGACCTGCCTCTTCCACCCAGGATCTTAGCAAGCTGCTCTTGGTACTAGCTGGCCGGTGCAAAGACATAGCCTCTTCCAACTTCACTTGGCATATGGCAAATGCTATACAAGTGTTAGCTATTTATTAGTTTAGTGAACTTGTGGGCTCTAACACAAAACTGTGACATCACTCCTCCACCTTCTGTGGCCTGGTCTCAAATAGGCTCAGCACTGTAGAAAGACCACTCTGGACTTAGGGGTAAGTGCTCCCCAAGGGACAAGGAAGGGGGCCTGGGAAGGAACAGAGTCTCTTATCCTGAATCTCAGTTAGAGCTGCTTAAGGACATATCTTTTCAGGAAAGAACTTGCTGGGGTAATTTGGAGGAGCTCCAGATTCTCGGCAAGTAGTGTAAGAACCCAGGGCTCAGGTCTGGCCTAATAGATTCTCAAACCGGCCCTGTATATTAGATGAGCTTTAGGGGTAAGAAAATGAAGTCAGCACTATCCCAAGGAAGGTGGGCAGCCCACTGATCCAGGCCCAACCCAAAACTTAGTTCAGTTAAAATTAGATTAGCCCATAAGATTAAAATACCCATATATAATCACGGGCTGCTTTAAAGTATCGGTTGATGTTTATCGGCATCTAAAGAGACGGTTTGGCCCAGTGCAGTGTGTGCAGACAACCTTGGGGAGACATGTCTGACTCAGACGTTTGCAGGGGGAGCGAGTGCTGCAAAATGAGGCCCACAGAAGCGATGGATGACTCAGGAATAACCCAGGTCCTGGCTTTGCTGAGCGAGCCTTCTCTCCCTGCCTCAGGAGGAAAGGGGGCAAGTGGGAGGGGCAGTGAGGAGGAAAGGGGGCTGTGTATGGGCTGGCATTCCCAGAGAGCCTCAGGCCACTAGCTCCAGTTCCCTGTCACTTCTGTGTTTTTCTGCATGCTGCCATCTCCAAGAAAGGTTATTTGCTTGGGGGGACTTGGAGGGGGTCAGCTTTTTCCCCAAACCCAAGAAGTGATCCACAGAAAGCAGACAAAGCTCAAAATACTAAAGCCTTTAAATCTCCCCGATTCAAAGTCATTATAGAAAAAATTAAATTTCTAAACTGAAAAGGCCCTTGGAATCAGGGCATGAGGATGAAAAGAATGTAGGTGCTGAAGTCAGACAGATCTGGGCTTAAACCTCAATGTTTTCTAGCTGTGTGAATACCTTTCACAGCCTCTAACCTAGGATATGAATAAGTGACAGCTTAGCTGGGTGTGGTGGCCCGCGCTTGTGTTCCCAGCTACTCGGGACGCTGAAGTTGGGGGATTACCTGAGCCTGGGAGGTTGAAGCTGCAGTGAGCCATGAATGCACCACTGCACTCCAGCCTGAGAGGCAGACAAAATCCCATCTCAAAAACACATAAAATAAAAAATGAATAAGTGGCAGCTAATATAATTAACAAGTATTTAATAAAAATATCACCAATTATCAGCCAGGTGCAGTGGCTCACACCTGTAATCCCAGCACTTTGGGAGGCTGAGGTGGGTGGATTGCCTGAGGTCAGGAGTTCAAGACCAGCCTGGCCAACATGGCAAAACCCCAACCCCACTAAAAATACAAAAATTAGGCCAGGCACGGTGGTTCACGCCTGTAATCCCAGCACTTTGGGAGGCTGAGGCAGGAGGATCACCTGAGACCAAGAGTTTGAGACCAGCCTGGCCAACATGGTGAAACCCCATCTCTGCTAAAAAAAAAAAAAAAAAAATACAAAAAATTAGCCAGGCATGATAGCGGGTGCCTGTAATTCCAGTTACTCAGGAGGCTGAAGCAGAAGAATCTCTTGAATCTGGGAAGAGGAGGTTACAGTGAGCCAAGACCACACCACTGCACTCCAGCCTGGGTGACAGAGTGAGACTCTGTCTCAAAAAAATAAAAATAAAAGTAAAGTAATAGGGAACTAGGGGTGACAGCTCATGCCTGTAATCCCAGCTACTCAGGAAACTAAGGCAAGAGGGTCATTTGAGGCTAGAGATTCAAGACCAGCCTGGACAACAACGTTGCAAGACCCCATTGCAAAAAAAAAAAAATCTAAAAATTAAATATCTATATGATGAATTAGAAAACAGGGGCTCAGGCTGGGTATGGTGGCTCACACCTGTAATCCCAGCACTTTGGGAGGCCAAGTAGGCAGATCACCTGAGGTCAGGAGTTCAAGACCAGCCTGACTAACATGGCAAACCCCATCCCTACTAAAAATACAAAATAAGCTGGATGTGGTGGCGCATGCCTATAATCCCTGCTACTCGGGAGGCTGAGGTAGGAGAATTGCTTGAACCCAAGAGGCAGAGGTTGCAGTGAGCTGAGATCATGCCACTGCACTCCAGCCTGGGCAAGAGCAAAACTCCATCTCAAAAAAAAGAAAATGGGCTCAGAGAGGTTGTGCCTTGCCTAAAGTCACACAGCTGGGCAGCAGAGAGCTGAGATTAGATTTCAGGTCTCTTGACCTTCCACCCCATCCTGCATATTTTCCATTGTAATCACTTCTCTGCCTCTCCTTTTCTCTCCCAGAGGGCATACAACATTTTGAGGGAAAGGACAAGACCTCCATTTCAAAGATTTGCCGCTCCACAGACAAAGGCTATGAGAATGACAATCCCCAGTGCGACTCTGGCCCTCATCCTCCTTCATGCAAATACAGGTATGTTCAAGGTGTAGAAAAGAACCTGGAGCTGAGCCAAAGCTGTCAGGGCTCCAGACCACCCGGACCCTTCAGGCCTTTCTTCCTATGGGAGGAACTGGTGTCCCTCCTGACAATCATCCAGGTTACCAATGTGGATGTGTCTGCTCATTTACTCCCCTCAAAGGCCCTTTAAATCTTTCATCCTGCCAGATGCGGTGGCTCACACCTGTAATTTGAGCACTTTGGGAGGCTGAGGTGAGTGGATCACGAGGTCAGTAGTTCAAGACCAACCTGGTCAAGATGGTGAAATCTCATCTTTACTAAAAATACAAAAAAATTAGCCGGGTGTGGTGGTGGGCAACTGTAATCTTAGCTACTCGGGAGGTTGAGGCAGAGAAGTGCTTGAACCTGGGAGGCAGAGGTTGCAGTGAGCTGATATTGTGCCACTGCACTCTAGCCTGGGCAACAGAGTGAGACTGCATCTCAAAAAATAAAAATAAAAATAAAAAATAAAATGAATCCCTCACCCCCCTTGATCCAACAAGAACCCAGGATGTTGGCCTGGCAGGAGAAAGTTTGGCCTTGAGTGATTAGTCTCAGGCTTTCTAAGTGACCTCAGGCAGGTCACAACCAAAGGCTCAGTTTCCTTAGATGTAAAATGATCAATATCACATGCTGTTCTAACCCACAGGACTACTAAGGAGATCTAACTTAAATATTGTACACGAAAGTGCTTTGGAAACAAATTTCAGTACTAATGAGAAATACTATTAAACTCCTCCTACCTTGTAGAGCTAAACAAAGTTGTGCCACCTGCTCCTAACAGAAGCTGCCTCTCAGGGCATTCTGCTGGGCCCTGAGGGTAACCAAAAGCAGTCTGTCACCTTTCCTGCTCAGAGGCAGGAGGTCATAAGGTCAGTCGCTCCGTGTGGCTAAAGGAAACCACTCTTTACCTGGCACTCCCCTGCCCAAGCAGGGAAGACTCAAGCTCTGGTCTGATGGCTGAGAGGGCACTGGCAGAGAGATGGCAGGGAGGGTCACTAGCAGAGAACAAGGGATAGGCCCTACCTGAATCCTGCAGGATTCAGGTGCATCCAAGGTGACTCACAGGAACAAAGGACAGGTGCACAGCCAGACACAGAGCACCTAAAGCTTTCTCTAGGCAGGAACAGGGACAGGGCTCCCACTAATGACACGTGCCCAACTCCTAGAGGGAGTCCTATAATTCCTGAGTGCAGGTGCAGTGAGCTGGGCGCTTCTCAGTGCAGAGCTGTGTGCATCTGCTGCGGGGAATGCCAGAGGCAGGAGATGCAGCTGCACCCCTCTAGGAAGCTATGCCAAGACTTGAACAGAAAATAAACAGCAATTCAACATCACTGAAGATAACCTCTCTGAGCCATTTCCTCATCTGCAAAACAGAGACAGCTTTTATCTCATGTGATTTGAGTAGGGATTAAATAAGATTGCTTTTATAAAGTGCCTGACACTACTCTGTAGATACCAAGTGGCAACTATTATTAAAATACACACACACACATTCAACACAGGAGATGTCACAAGGCAGGCAAGTCCTAATGCCAACGTCATGGATAAACAATAAGGGAAAAGGGTTTAGGAGAGAAAGAGAAAGTGACTGCTGTGGGCTGCATGGCCCTGAAAGTTATTACAGTGAGCTGGACACTCAACCAGGCACCCACATTCAGCTTCTACATTGGTCTTAAGGATGAGGCAAGTCGAGTTCAGAGAATGAGGTGCATGAACTTCAAGGTTCATGGTCACACAAGTACCGAGAGGCAGTGTCAGGAGCAGAAGCCAGGGCTTCTGACCATGTCTTTCCTTTATACCAGGGCTGGATGCCATGGGGCTGGCTGGGAAGGAGAGGAAAGGCAAGCTTCGTGGGTGCTCAGCTGAATGAAGTATGGGCAGTCTGACCAACTCAGCCCTCTAAGTGGCTTGGCACTCCTAGAGACACATGTCCTACCTGAAGCCTCCCTCCCACTGTTCTGCAGTCAGTCTGCTATTTTCCCAAAGAGAAAAAGGTCTTCTCTTTCTTTTCAGAGAGTCCCATCTGGGCTTCTTGAGACAGTTTCAAGGTGACCTTAAAACTATTTGTTCTTCTCTTCTTTTAAGAAGTGAGAGACACCTTCTAGTGTCATTCTTACAGGAAACCAGTTGCTGGGTCTGATATCCATGCACGTGAAGTGGGCAGTGACCCCATCTCCCTATTCACAGACTTGTTCTACAGAGGAGATGGCAGGATTCACCTTGCAAAGACCAAAACCAAAAAAAGCTCTAAGATGTAAAGGGACAAAAGAAGCCTTTTGTGTTCCTGGTCAGGAGACAAGATGAATACCTGCTTTATGGGCTCCCGGGCCTTTGCCAGGCATTCTGAGTTAGGAACATGGGTAAACAAATGAAGGAGATGCCAGTGGAGAGCTGGGCTACAGTCAGGCTCTCCCTTGGAGCTAGCCTGGGAGGCAGGTGAACTCATAACAAAGCAGAGTTCATGCAAGGTCCAAAGCACAATGTGGTGTGGGGAATGCACCTAACCCCTAAGGCTTGAGTCATTCCCATAGTTTTCCCAATAGCCGAAATCCCCTTCATACCACCAGCCCCTCCCCACTAAGGAAAACCAAGAATTTCTGACTGTTGGGGAGAGAAAAGAGGCCCAGAAAAGGAAAGTGACTTGCCTAATGTCACCCCCTGAGTCAGAGGTAGACTAGAACCCAGAAGCAACTATTCTAGAACTTCAGCTCCCACCCTGCTCCTCCCACCCCAGTCTCTGCAGGAGTCTACCTGAGACTCTGTTCCATGGTTAGGGTAGGAAGGAGAATGCACAAAGCACTTTCTATTCTTAAAGAAGGGTAACCTGCAAGGGAAGCAGCTGCCATAGATGACAGAATGAGGGCTCCAATGTAACTCCTACCCACGCTGGGGTGTTGAGAGAATAGGCAATACCCCAAAATAAGCTCCCAGGCTCTTGGGTATCTGAGAGTGCAGAGGAAGCATGGCCTCAGCCCCCACCACTATGCCACAAGGCAGCTGGTGCCATCTTCCCTCCCGCCATGACCAGCTCAAGTGAACAGAACAGGACACAGGGAAACCCTGAAACCTTAAGGAAGGACACCAGTGGCAGCCTAGGTTTGAGAGAGTTGTAATCCTTCAGCTCAGAGGAAGGTTGTAGGAGGTTGAGGTAGGGATGCGTTTGCTGTAGGTGGTTAAAATATTAACAGGGGCAGCTGCCACTCATTGAACACTTCCTATATATACAAACTCAATTTTTTTTTAACTTTTTTTTTTTTTTTTTTTTTTTTTAAAGATGGGGTTTCTCCATGTTGGTCACGCTGTTCTCAAACTCCCGACCTCAGATGATTCACCCATCTTGGCCTCCCAAAGTGCTGGGATTACAGGTGTGAGCCACAGCGCCCAGCCAAAAACTCAATTTTATGTGCATTAATTTATTTAATCATCACATTAATGGCACTATAACTGGATACTATTAGTTCCCATTTGATTTTGATTTTTTCTGGGCTGGGGGATAGAGTTTCTCTCTTGTTGCCCAGGCTGGAGTGCAATGGTGTGATCTTGGCTCACTGCAACCTCTGTCTCCCAGGTTCAAGCAATTCGTTTGCCTCAGCCTCCCAAGTAACTAGGATTACAGGTGCCCACCACCGCGTCCAGCTAATTTTTTGTATTTTTAGTAGAGACTGGGTTTCACTATATTGGCCAGGCTGGTCTCAAACTCCTGACCCTATCAAGCGATCCGCCCATCTCAGCCTCCCAAAGTGCTGGGATTACAGGCGTGAGCCACTGCACCTTGCTTAGTTCCCATTTTATACATGAGGAAACTGAGGCTCAGAGAGACTGCTAAGTGGCAGAGTGGTAGCTTAATTCTACACTGCAAAGGTGAAGCTGGGGAAATGGGCTTTCATTTTTGTGGCCTGGATAGGGACTCTTCAGATCTTTTGACCACCTTTCTCTCCACTCATGGCCAGTTGCTAGAGCTCCTGTTTTCAGAGGCAGAAACAGACTTTTGGAAAGGAGACCACATCTAGCCTCATCATTTTACAACGGGAAAACTGAGGCCCAAGGCTGAGTGACTTGCCAGAGTTTCCAGAGTCAGTGGAATGTCAGAAATGTCACACCTGGAAGGGACCATGAAGATCAACTGACAAGTAGGGAGGCGTGGCTGGTCCAAGGACAAGGAAGGTGGGAAGAGAAGCCAGGTTTTCCTGACTTCTAGACTGATACTGTTGCCATGGCACCATCTCTGCTCTCCAGCTGCCCAGGGTCCTGGGCACAGCACTTGGGTGGTGACAAAGCAGGCCAGGCCAAGCTGACCTCATTAGCACTAGAGATACCAAGCCTGCAGAGACAAACTTCTGACTGCCTAGAGTGGGGTCTCTGTGGTCATGCTGTCGTTCCACCAGCAGCATGGAGACTCAAAGTGTGCCTGCCAGCCCTGAATGCCCTAATATAATGCCAGGTGTGGTGGGGAGGTGAGGAGATCGGAGACAGGAGGCAATTTATAACTAGCATTTGTGAGGTCTCCTCCTGGTCTCACACAGTCAAATGACATCACTGTTACTTCAGCTTCTTACAGCAAATAAGATGATGTTTCATGACTTAATTGACATGGTCAAATTGAGAGTCTTACCCATTTCACAGGTGAGGGAGACCTGCAGAAAAAGGCCTCAGTTATTCAAGGTCATGCATTTATGTCGGAATCAGTACACATGGTTCCCCTTGTCCAGTCCTTGATTTTTCTCCAGGAAGCTAACTGTCATCAGGGTATAGGTACTGATGGCTTAGTTCCACTTACGGCTCTGCTACTGTGACCAGTTTGGCACAAGAGCCCTGCACCAGGAACCCAGCTCCTGGATCTATCACATCAGAGGCACCACTTCCCTCCCGCAGCATGTCCCAGAGCCTGCTCACACCAGCCCGGCAGCACCGCTCAACTCCTGCACATCCTTGGGAGAGCTGGAAGATTTCCTGCCAAATCTCCAAACCCAAATCTCAGGCAAAGGGGACAGCAAGTCCCAGGACCTCATGCCTTCCACAGACAGCTGGGGGCAAGCTGAAAATGCAAAGGCAGCTTTCAAAGACCCCTGGACACCACTTCCAGGGACTTCTGGGCTATGTAGGCTCCGGTGAGCTCCCTCAATCACTCAGCAGAACAGGGTGCTCAGGCCTAGCAGGGAGACCCGTACTCTGAGAGGGAATAACTTTTCTCTTTGTTCTCCCCAAAAGAAGGTTTCCAAGTCTCTTCAGACCTGAACATCCACAGGCCCCCCCCCGTACCTCACCTACTTGATTGAGCAGCAGGCCAGACGGCACCCTGAGACACGCCAGGCAGCAACCTGGGGGGTGAGCTTGGCTCAGACCAAGCCTCAACCTCCTCTACTCTCCCTCCACTCCCAAAGCAGACTTCAGAAATTGTCCCACAGATTGTATAAAGTATGGCATTCCTGGGCCGGAAACTGACTCAGGGGCTCCTAACCAGCCTGAGCAGGCAAAGCTGACAGATAACACTCTGGAGATGAAGGAAAGGTGAGAATATGGGGATCCCCTGTGTTCTACCACACTTGTAAGTTTCCTGCGTCCAGGTCTCCACTATGCTCAAACTCCTCAAGCAGGCCAAGAAGAAATATACCCCATCCTGGAACACACTCCAGTGAAGCCTGTCATAAATTGCACTGGTTGCTGTTGACAGAGCAGAATGTGCCACTCACCAGAAGACACTCCTTTCTGTCTCACACACAGCAGGGTGCCTGGCTCCCCTGGGAGTCCAGCCCAGCCAGGGAGAGACTTGCCAGTCGTGGAAGCCTTACTGAAGGAACCCAGGATCAGAAGCATCCCATCTCTAATCCTGCTCTCTTCTGTGCACAGTGCTGGCTCCAATCTTAGGAAGCCTCAGATCACAGATCAGAGGCCACAGAGCTGGAGCTTGAGAAGGACCAAGATGGCAGTATGGAGACTGGCCTATCTTATAGGGGTAGTTCAGATACTTATTCTTGGACGGCCCCAAATGGTGTGAGATGGGGCAAGCTCACCAGTCTGGTGACGACCGCAGCATCAGAGTGAACAGGACTTACCTATCTTCATGAGGCAGGCCAGAAGGATCCAGAGGGAGATCTCGAAGGGGGTGCGCACGTGTGTGTAATCGATGCCGAGGACTGGAAAGGCCTTGCGCGGCTTCATGCCATGATCAGTGACGGAATGATTAACAGGGCGGCTCTCTGGGGTGACCTCCGGTGGGGCGGTGGTGACATCCCCAATCGAGCGTTCCCGTGGTGGCTCTGAACTTCGAATGGTGCTGGCAGTTGGGCTGAGCTGGAGGCCATGGCTCCTGAGAACAGGTAGCAGCCCCACCAAAGCGACCACCACGAGCAAGGAAGGGAAGATGCGAGGTGGAGAGAGGCCACAGATGCCAGACCGCAGAAGCATGGTGGTGCTCCCCGAGCCGGCCTCGACCTTAGCCAAGTGAGAGTAAAACCGGGCACATAGGTAGCAAGGGGTCAGCAAGTGGGAAGAGAGACTAACGTAGTCTCTAGGAGAAGTTCATGTTTTAGAGAGGCATTTCCGTGGAAGCAATTTTCTGGGGGTGGAGGGAGGCTGGGTTTGCAATCTGGAACTCTAAAGTGGGGAAAGGGGACAAGGATCCAGGAATGACCACGGAAGGAGATCAAAAGGTCTGGAACTCCGGGCCTGGGAGGAGGGGAGGAGGGATGTGGGGAACTGAGCCCTAGGGATAGAGGAAAGGGCAGGATAGGCTGGACCCGTGCAAGGGAAAGGAAGAGGGGAGGCTGGGACCTTTGGCTGAGGAAAGTGACTGAGCAGCTGGGACTCTGGGCTGAGGGAAGCGGTAGGGAGCCTGAGCTAAAGGAAGGGGACCAAAGGGGGTGAGACCCAGTCCAGGAAAAGGAGAGAGGGGGCTGGGAACCCAGGCTGCAAAGGAGTGAAACCGGGAAACGGCCGGGAGCTTGTCCACCCAGAGAAGGGCAGGGGTCCAGGCGCACCGGGCTGAGATTCCGGGGAAATGGAGAGAGGCGGAAGGTCGGAGGCAGGCGGCCTGGCGGGAAGGCGCCTCGGCGCGGGCTGGGGGCGGCTCGCGGTGGGCCAGCAGCAACACGCCCCTCCTTTCGACCCCGGTGCGGCGCAGCGCTCCGCCCCGGCCCAGCTGCGGCTCCTCCTGGTCCAGCTCCAGCACTAACCCTGGCCCCGGCCCCGGCGGCAGTGGACTGAAGCCTCGCTGAGCCCGGCGCTGCCACTTATAGGCACCAGTGAGCAGCCGGCGCGACGGGCTAGAGAGACCGTCGGCGCCCGCGCAGCGCAGCGGCCCCTGTCGCCGAGGGAAGGAAGTATCCCGTAGGAAGAGGAAGGAGAGTCAGAGATGACAAAAAAAAAAAAAAAAAAAAAAAAAAAAAAAAAAAAAAGCAGAGATCCTCACTAACGCAGGTAAAATGCCAACTACTTACAAAGCGCCTTCACGTCCACATCTGCAGTCTCATAAAGGCTTTCCAATAGTCCTGTGAAAAATATATTATTTATGTATTTAGTTACCATGTGACCTTGAGCAAGTTACTTAACCTCTCTGTTTCATAACTTTCTCGTCTGTTAAGGAGAGACAGTAGTACTGCCTATGTCAAAGGGATGATGTGATGACTGAGACATCCGTGTAATGTATTTGGAATGTACCCTGGCACATCATTACAATTCCAGTTTTACAGGCGAGTAAACAGGTGAAGAGAGTCCCCTGGCTACTATGTAAGTAGTTGTGTCGTTTACTAGGGCTGCCGTAACAAAGTACCACTAACTGGGTGGCTACAGCAACAGAAATCGATTGTCTCACAGTCCTGGAGGCTGGAGGTCGGATCTAGGTGTTGGCAAGGTTGGTTTCCGCCGAGGGCTGTGGGAGAATCTGTCCCATGCCGTTCTCCTGTCTTCCGGTGGTTTGCTGGGAATGTCTGGTACTCCAGGGAGTTCTCTCTGTGTCACCGTCTCTGGGTCCAGATTCCCCGCCCCCACTTTTTTTTTTTTTGGAGACAGAGTCTCCCTCTTGTTCTCCAGGCTGGAGTGCAGTGGTGCGATCTCAGCTCACTGCCACCTCTGCCTCCTGGATTCAAGCAATTCTCCTTCCTCAGCCTCTCGAGCAGCTGGGATTACAGGCGCCCACCAAAAATTAGCGCCCAGCTAATTTTTGGATTTTTAATAGAGATGGGGTTTCACCATGTTGGTCAGGCTGGTCTGGAACTCCTGACCTCAGGTGATCCACCTGTCTTGGCCTCCCAAAGTGCTGGGATTACAGGGGTGAGGCACCATGCCCTGCCAGATTTCTGCTTTTTTTAAGGACACCAGTCATTGGATTAGGAATCCAACCTAATGACTTCATCTTAACCATCATCTTCAAAGACTCCATCCTAATTAGTCCACGTTCACAGGCACTGGACATTAGGACTTCAACTTCTTTTGCAGGGACACAATTCAACCCACAACAGTGGCATGGTTTAAGTAGCGGAACTTAAATTTGAGCCTATGATGTTGGTTGAAATTGGTGAGGTTCAAGGGATCATGGCTATACAATACAATCACTGGAAAGCTTTTTAAAAACTACCATCGTCTGATAAAATTAGCTGGGCATGGTGGCATGCACCTGTAGTCCTAGCCACTTGGGAGGCTGAGGCAGGAGTATCATTTGAACCTAGGAGTTCGAGACTATAGTGAGCTATGATCGCACCACAGCACTCTAGCTTGAGCAACAGAGGGAGACCCTGTCAATAATAATAATAAGCTTTTGTGAAATACCATTGCCTAGGACCCACCTTCAGAGATTTAGATTCAATTGCTTCGGGGTAGCGCCCAAGTATTTTTTTCAAAGACTCTGATGTACAACTAGGGTTGGGTGGTATTGAAATCACTGAAATGCTGTCCCTGTTTTGCAGAAGAGTATATTAAGGCCAACACAAAGTGTCTAGCTCGAGGTCACATCACAAGTGCTTTTCACAGAGGTTCAGTTTAGTTTAACAAATGTTTACTGGTCCTCTTGACAGGGCTTCATGCTGGGCTCTGGCAATACAGAGATAAGCCAGAGGGAGGAAGGAAGTGGTAGGAATTGGGAGGGGGCATCATGTGGCCACAATGAGGGCTTCTAGAATGCTGGTAATGTTCTATTTCTTTACCGGGTGACAGCTACAAAGGTTACACAGACATAGGTGTTTTGTGATAACTCATTGAAGACTCATGATGTGTGTACTTTTTTCTAGGTATGCTATCCTTTCACGAAAAAAATATATTGAAATAATAATAAGCTGGGAGGAGTGGCTCATGCCTATAATCTCAACAACTCAGGAGGCTGAGATGGGAGTTATCACTTGAGGCCAGGAGTTTAAGACCAGCCTGGGCAGCATAGTGAGATCCTGTCTCTAAAACAAATAAATGAAATAAAATAATAATATCTAGGTGCAGTGGTATGCATCTATAGTCCCAGCTACTTGGGAGGCTGAGGCAGGAGAATCACCTGAGCCCAGGAATTTGAAGCTATAAAGCACTATGATTGTGCCTGTGAAATAGCCACTGCACTCTAGCCTGGGAAACATAATGAGACCCATTTCTAAAAATTAATTAGGCTGTGCATGGTGACTCATGCCTGTAATTCCAGCACTGTGGGAGACTGAGGCAGGCAGATCACTTGAGGTCAGGAGTTCGAGACCAGCCTGGCCAGCGTGACGAAACCCTGTCTCTACCAAAAAACACAAAAATTGTCTGGGGGTGGTGGTGCATGGCTATAGTCCCAGCTAGTCCGGAGGTTAAGGTGGGAGAATCCCTTGAATTCCTTGGAGGTTGCAGTGAGGCGAGATTGTGCCACAGCACTCCACCCTGGGTGACAGAGAGAGACTCTGTCTCTAAATAAATAAATAAGTAAATTTTAAAATAAAATAATTGGCCAGGTGCGGTGGCTCATGCCTGTAAGCCCAGCATTTTGGGAAGCCGAGACGAATGGATCACATTCATCTAGGAGTTCTAGACCAGCCTGGCCAGCAGGGTGAAACCCCGTCTCTACTAAAAATACAAAAATCAGCTGGGCATGGTGGCACGCACCTGTAATCCTAGCTACTCGGGAGCCTGACGTAGGAGAATCACTTGAACCTGGGAGGTGAAGGTTGCAGTGAACCAAGATCATGCCACTGCACTCCAGCCTGGGTGACAGAGTGAGACTCTGTCTCAAAATAAATAAATTAATGAAATAATTTAATTAATTAATTAATTAATGAAATAATTTAATAAATTAATTAATGATAGGGTGATATGATAGTAACTGAGGGGGCAACATTAAACAGAGTTCTCTCTCTCTCTTTTGAATAATCCCATGCCTAAACTGAGTTCTCTGAACCTCACATTCTCCAGGTACAAGTTCCAGCCACCTGGGAAATAACAAAAGAGCCTTCAGAGAAGGGCAGTGGCCTTGTGTCATCTGGGAGCAAATGAAAGGAGAACATCAGCTATAATGGAAGTAGCCAAAGATCATTCAGATCAAGGATCAGAATAATAACAATAATGCCTCACAATTGTTCAGCCCTTTAGGGTTCACAACCAAGTGCCCCAGGTTTATCAACGATCCAAATCCTAGGGTGAGTGCAGTGGCTCACGCCTGTAATCCCAGCACTTTGGGAGGACAAGACAGGTGGATCACCTGACGTCAGGAGTTTGTGACCAGCCTGGCCAA
>PVKP010006517.1:51801-82721 GCA_004027715.1 Plecturocebus donacophilus
AAACCCCATCTCTACTAAAAACACAAAAATTAGCTGGGTGTGGTGGCAGGTATCTGTAATCCAAGTTACTCACCAGGTTGAGGCAGGAGAATCACTTGAACCTGGGAGGCAGAGGATGCAGTGAGCCAATAAAATAAAATTAAAATTTTTAAAAAGAAGCACATCCAGGACTTAAGTCAGATTTCAAACACCTAAGTCCAGCACTCTTTCAAAACATCGCAGGTTCTGTGTATAAAGAAGAAAAGAGGGAAAGGATGGGGCTGGTGGAGTGACTTTCCACAGGTGCCCTGGGGCCAGAAGCCCAAGACCTACTGTTCTTTCCAGTCTTGAAGGCAGCATTCACTGCTGTGCTCCCCACTCTCTCACTCTCCCTCACTCAGGCCTCAGTGAGTCTTTGGGTGTCAGTCTGGGACGTGGTGGATCCCAGGGCAACCAGGAAATGCCAGCCCTGAGGTCCTCCATAGCCTGGAGAAGGTTATAACAACAGGACAATATCAGGAAACAGTCCTTGGGAGAAAACACCTGGGATTGCCAATGGCCAAGGCCCAGCCCTGGGCAGGGAGCATAGAATAATAAATAGCTAAATGCAGGGGCTGCTGAGCATGGGAAGCCACATTCTCCATTCAGTGCACCAGCACCACCGCTGACTAGTCTTAAGACCCTGGGTGGCCGGGCACGGTGGCTCACACCTGTAATCCCAGCACTTTGGGAGGTCTAGGTGGGCAGGAGTTGGGCAGGCCAAGGTCAGGAGTTCGAGACCAGCCTGACCAACATGGAGAAACCCTGTGTCTACTAAAATTGCAAAATGAGCCAGGCATGGTGGCACATGCCTGTAATCCCAGCTATTCGGGAGGCTGAGGCAGGAGGAGAATCACCTGAACCTGGGAGGTAGAGGTTGCGGTGAGCTGAGATCCCACCATTGTACTCCAACCTGGGCAACTAAAGTGAAACTTTGTCTCAAAAAAAAAAAAAAAAAAAAAAGACCCTGCTGGGCAAATCAGTTCTTGTTCTGCAGCTACTTCCTCCATAATGGGGGACAACAATAGGGTCAACCTCATGGGGCTCTCATGAAGATATTAGCCAGTGTATGTGAAGCATTTAGCACCACCCCAGCAAGTACCACGTATATTTACCATGATTCTATTCATTTACATGCACTGAGGACCTCAAGAGTAGACTTGTTGGGACCACGTGAAGTTATGCCTTCAGTCACAGAGACAATTGACAGGCTAGAAAACAGACTCTTACATCCGTAAGATGGGTCCTACCATCAGACCACCACCTACAGCATGCTATGAATTTGATATTTATAAATAAATCGCATTGCTGTGTATTGTATGTTAAAAGCCTTATCTTCTTAAAGGTAGTCAGTTAAAATACATAGCAATATTTGTAACCATGACTGAGCAAGTCATTTTTTTTTTTTTCTGTGACAGAGTCTCGCTCTGTCACCCAGGCTGGAGTTCAGTGGCGCAATCTTGGCTCGATACAACCTCTGTCTTCCAGGTTCAAGTGATTCTCCTGGCCCAGCCTCCCGAGTAGCTGAGATTACAGGCAGCTGCCACCATGCCAAGCTAATTTTTGGGATTTTTAGTGAGACAGGGTTTCACCATGCTGGCCAGGTTGGTCTGGAACTCCTGACCTTGTGATCTGCCCGCCTTGGCCTCCCAAAGTGCTGGGATTACAGGTGTGAACCACCACACCCGGCCAAGTCCTCATTTTTTAACCATTCCAGGCCCACAGTGCTTTCGACTCAGAGAGGCCAGGTCTCTGCAGCTCCTTCCCCTGCAGATCCAGGACAGCCTCAGGAAGCCTGGGCCCTGGGTGGCATCTCCCCCTGCTTAAGCCATGTCCGCTCCTCAATCCCCTCCTTGAATCCTTCCACTAAAAGTGCTTGTAGTTTTTCGGTTTTTTTTTTTTTTTTTTAGATCGGGTCAGGCAGAAGTGCTTGCAGTTTTATGGCACATAATGCATGGCACTAGGAAAGAATCTGCTCAGCCCCTTATTAGCCATGCATTATGAGCAAGTCACACTCTGTTTCTGTCTCTCAGTGTGTTCATGTGTATGAAAGGTGGATGAAGTCACATCACTTGCTTTGTAAGGCTTATTGTAAGGATGAAAAGGCCAATGTATGTCAAGCATAGTTCCTGGTACACAGCACGCAGTGACTGAGTTCATTTCCTTCATTTTTTTCTTGAGACAGAGTCCTGCTGTCACCCAAGCTAGAGTGCAGTGGTGGAATCATAGCTCACTGCAACCTCAAACTCCTGGGCTCAACCGATCCTCCAGCCTTACCCTCCTGAGCAGCTTGGACTACAGGCACATGCCACCACAACTGGCTAATTTTTAAAAATATTTTTAGTAAGGATAGGGTCTTACTATATTGCCCAGGCTGGTTTCAAACCCCTGATCTTGACTGATTTTCTTGCCTCAGCCTCCCAAAGTGTTGGGATTACAAGCATGAGCCATTGCACTCAGCTGTTCCTTCTTTAATCATAATGTCACAGCCCAGCAAAGCCTTCTTCCAGTCACCCCTGCACTCACTTCACCACTGCCTCCATGCTACTTCTCAAACACTAGCAGAAACACTTCTGCCTCAGGGCCTTAGCACTTACTGTTCCTTCTTCCTGGAACACTCTTCCCCAGATATCCCTACCACCCCTTACCTGGCCTCCTTCAAGCCTTTCTGCGAATCTTGCTTCCTGACGTGGTCTACTACATTATAATCCTATGTAATAGTGACACTTCCTCTGCCCAGTCACCACCACTACCACCCAGCCCCTTCCCCTACTCCTTTTTTTGAGACAGAGTCAGGCTGGGCGCGGTGGCTCACACCTGTAATCCCAGCACTTTGAGAGGCCAACACGGGCAGATCACAAGGTCAGGAGTTCAAGACCAGCCTGGCCAATATGGTGAAACCTCATCTCTACTAAAAAAAAAAAAAAAAAAAAACAAAAAGACAAAAAAACAAAAAACTAACTGGTCATGGTGGTGGGCCCCTGCAGTCCCAGCTACTCAGGAGGCTGAGGCAGGAGAATTGCTTGAACCCAGGAGGCAGAGGTTTCAGTGAGCTGAGATCGTGCCACTGCCCTCCAGCCGGGGTGACAGAGCATGACTGTGTCTCAAAAAAAAGGAAAAAAAAAAAAGAGATGGAGTCTTGCTCTGTCACCCAAGCTGGAGTACAATGCCGCGATCTCGGCTCACTGCAACCTCCACCTCCTGGGTTCAAGTGATTACAGGCACCTGCCACCATACCAATACAAAAATTTTTGTATTTTTTAGTGGAGACAGGCCAGGCTGGTCTCAAACTCCTGATGCCAGGTGATCCGCCCACCTCAGCCTTCCAAAGTGCTGGGATTATTGGTGTAAGCCACCGAGCCTGGCCCTTTTATCTTTTTTGTATAGCACTTTTCACTTTCTCACATACTGTATGATTCACCTATTTATTACCTTTATTTTTTACTGTATTTTTCTCTCTTCAGGATGTGAGCTCCAGCTAGGGCAGGGACCACATCTGTTTCATCCATCACTGTTTCCCCACCACCTAAAACAATGCCCAGCGCATACTGGTACTCGATAAGTATTTGCTGAGTGAATGAATCACAGCATGCATTATTTGCACATGAGAAAACCAAGGCTCCCAGAGGTGAATTGCTTGTCTGAGGCCACAGACCTGGGAAGAGGAGCCAGGTTTGGATGCAGGTCTGCCTAACTCTGAAGTCCAAGCTTTTCCCAGTTCTCCAGGCTGATAGCTACCATGAAAAATCATGTACATCCTGGGCAACTAGAAGAGAGTTTGGAGGTTGGTAAGGAGTTGGAATTTAGAATCCAGTGAATTGCCTTCAAGTTAAGTTCATAATTTTACAGTAAACATTTAGTGAATTCCTACTATGTGCAACTGCCTGTGCTTTCGGCTGAAGGAAAATCAACAATGGATTCAGTAAACGCCCATCGGCAAACTTGACACCCTAATGTTCACTGACTGGATGACTGACAGGCACCTCCATCAATTTCACCCTCCATTTTCTACTAAACCTGCCCTATTCCACACTGTCAGCATCGTGTGTGTGTGTGTGTGTCCATGCTGGAAAAGTTACAATTTAGCAGACCTGAGGGGACAGGTCCAGGATTGACCTTTTTTTTTTTTTTTGAGATGAAGTTTTGGTCTTGTCGTCCACATGCAGTGTCACGATCTTGGCTCACTGCAACCTCTGCCTCCTGGGTTCAAGCGATTCTCCTGTCTCAACCTCCCGAGTAGTTGGGATTACAACAAGCACCTGCCACCATGCCCAGCTAATTTTTTTTTTTTGTATTTTTAGTAGAGACAGAGTTTCATCATGTTGGCCAGGCTGGTCTCAAACATCTGACCTTAGGTGATCCGCCCATCTCGGCCTCCCAAAGTGCTGGAATTACAGGCCTGAGCCACTGCGCCCAGCCTACACAGCTTTCAGGAAGAGCTATCTGAGCCATGGTCATCCCCTGTTTAGATAGGTACATACGCCATCCCAGCATGGCACTCAAAGTCCTGCACACAATTTGGCCCACAAACCTTTTTTTTTTCCCCCTAATTATTTATAAGAAATTTTTAAAGCTGGGTGCGGTGGCTCATGCCTGCAATCCCAGCACTTTGGGAGGCTGAGGTGGGCAGATCACCTGAGGTCAGGAGTTCAAGACCAGCCTGATTAATATGGTGAAACCCCGTCTTTAATAATAATAATTAGGCCGGGCATGGTGGCTCACTCCTGTAATCCAAGCACTTTGGAGGCCAAGGTGGGTGGATTACCTGAGGTCGGGAGTTCAAGACCAGCCTGACCAACATGGTGAAACCCCGTCTTTAAAATAATAATAATAATATTTATAAAATAAAAATAAATAAAAAAGAAAAATTTAAAGTATAAAGATAATATAGCAAACATCCAAATTTTCAACTTTCAGAATTATCAGCTATAACGGTTTGTTATATTTATTTTCAATAATATATGTATCTTTTGGCTAGACACGATAGCTCACTCCAGTAATCCCAACACCTTAGGAGGCTGAAGTGGGAGTATCACTTGAGGCCAGGAGTTTGAGACCAGCCTAGGCAATATAGGGAGACTCTGTGTCTACAAAATAACTTCTGTATTTATTTGTTGTTGTTTTTGGTGGTGGTGGTGTTTTGAGGAAGGTCTCACTCTGCCGCCCAGGTTAGAGTGTAGTGGTGTGATCATAGCTCACTGCAGCCTCAAACTTTTGGGCTCCAGCCATCCTCCCACCTCAGCTTCCTGAGTAGCTAAGAGTACAGGTGCATGCCACCACGCCCAGCTAATTTTCTTATTTTTATTTTTAGTAAAGACAAGGTCTTGCCATGTTGCCCAGGTTGATCTTAAGCTCCTGGGCTCAAGCAATCCTCCTGCCTCAGCCTCCCAAAGTGCTGAGATTACAGACATGAGCCACTGTGTCCGGCAAAATAATGTGAAAATTAGCCAGGCATGGTGGTGTGCACCTGTTGTCTCTACTGCTTGGGAGGTCAGAGGATCACTTGAGCCCAGAAGTTCAAGGTTACAGTGAGCAATGATCATGCCACTGCACTCCAGCTTGGGCAACATAGCAAGACTCTATCTCTTAAAAAACTGGCCAGGTGCTGTGACTCATGCCTGTAATCCCAGCACTTTGGGAGGCTGATGCAGACAGATCACTTGAGGCCAAAAGTTCAAGACCAGCCTGGCCAACATGCTGAAGATCTGTCTCTACTAAAAATACAAAAATTAGCCAGGCATGGTGGTGCTTGCCTGTAGTCTCAGCTACTTGGGAGGCTAAGACATGAGAATTGCTTGAACTCGGAAGGTGGAGGTTGCAGTGAGTTGAGATTGCACCTCTGCACTCCAGCCTGGGTGACAGAGTGAGACTCCATCTCAAAAAAACAAAACAGAAAACAAAAATCCGTGTGTGTGTGTGTGTGTGTGTGTGCTTTTGATGTATTTTTACAGATATCTATAAAATTTTTATCAAATTTTAAAGTCTTTTTAACATCAATGACACTTTTCTCCCTTCCTGCTGCGCTGAGGCAACCTCTATCGTAAGTATAAGTATCATATGTTATTTTAACACTTTAGCACCCATCCCTTCATCCTGCACCCACCTCCAAGCACTGCCAAGTACTGCCAAGACAAGGAGAGCTGTTTACATTGGCTGCATCATTTCTCTCTCCTGTTGTCTCAGACTGGTCTAGGTGGGCTTTGCCTCATATATGCTGTCCCTAACCTGCTCTTGGTCAGGTGCAGTGGCTCATACTGGTAATCCCAGCACCTTGAGACACTAAGGTGGGAGGATCGCTTGAGCCCAGGAGTTTAAGACCAGCCTAGGCAAATAGTGAGACCCCTATCTCTAAATATATATATAAAGAAGAAAAACAGGCTGGGCGTGGTGGCTCACACCTGTAATCTCAGCACTTTGGGAGGTCAAGGCGGGCGGATCACCTGAGGTTAGGAGTTCAAGACCAGCCTGGCCAACATGGTGAAACCCTGTCTTAAAAAAAAAAAAAAAAAAAAAAGAATAAAAACAAATAAAATAGGCTGGGTGCAGTAGCTCATGCCTGAAATCCCAGCACTTTGGGAGGCTGAGGTGGCCAGATCACCTGAAGTCAGGAGTTTGAGACCGGCCTGGCCAACATGGTGAAATGCTGTTTCTACTAAAAATACTAAAATTAGCCAGGCGTGGTAGTGGGTGCCTGTAATCCCAGCTACTCTGGAGACTGAGGCACGAAAATCGCTTGAACCCAGGAAGCCGAGGTTGCAGTGAGCTGAGATCACGCCACTGTACTCCAGCCTGGGTGACAGAGTGAGACTCTGTCTCAAATTGATTAATTAATTAAATAACTGCCCTTGTCATTGTTGCCAGTGACCCTCCATGCTGTTCAATCGCATGGTTTTTCCTTGATCCTCACCTTTCTTTCCCCATCAGCCGACTTCAACACATATACTCCTTCTGAAATCACTTTCTTCAATTGCTTATGAAACCCTGCAACCTCCTGGCTTTCCTCCCATCTCATTGGCTATTCCTTCTCAATTTTTCCTTGTTGACTCCTCCTCCTTCTCTACTTCTTCCCTCTCCTCCGCAATCTTTAAATTCTGGGGGCCCAGGCCTTGGTTCTTGCCTTTTCACTGCTCCACCTTCTTTTCTCTGATGAACCTCATCCTTTCTCATGATTTCAAGCCCCATCTATATGAGGACAACTCATAGATTTCTATCTCTAGCCCAGTTCTCTACTGTAAACTCCAGACTCCTACAGCCAACTGAACATTCAATATTTTTACCTGGTTGTCCAACAGGTATCTCAAACTCAACAGATCCAAAACTGAACTCCAGACCTTTCCACCCTCTCCCAAACCTGCTTCTTCCGCTGTCTTCTCCATCCGAGAGACAGTCTCTCCATCTTCCCACTTACTCTGGCCAAAAACTTGAGTCATCCTTGAGTCCGTTCTTTCATATCAATCCTCCACAAAATAGTGTCAATTCAATATTCAAAATATATCCAGAATCCAGCCATTTCTAATCACCTCCATTGTTACCACTCTGGTCCAAGCAGTGGCATTTACCTGCCTAGATTATTGTTTCAACAAAGCAGGCAGAAGGATCCCTTTAAAAGACTAAGTCAGATGTTGTCATCCCCTGCCAGACCCCAACCTGGGGTCCTTATTATGACCTACAAAGCCCCACTCAGTCTACTCCCACCTCTCTCTCTGGCCTCCTCTCCTTTATTCCTTCATCTTCCCTTTTCTCTCTGTGTTAGTCACCCTGGCTTCCTTGCTATTTATTCCTTAAATACTCCAGGTTTACCCCTATCAGAGCCTTTGAGCTTACTGCCACCCCCAGATAGCTACATAGTTTCTTCCTTCACTTCCTTTCGGTCTTTATACAAATGTTATCTCTCAGTGAGACATTCCCTGACCAGTCTATTTTAAGGTACAATAATTCCACCCTATAGTCCCTCTCTGCTTATGCTTCTCCATTTTATTTTTCTCTAATGCTCTTTCACTGTCTGACGTATATATATATTTCTATTGCCTGTGTTGTTGACCCACTAGAATGTAAGTTCCTTGATGGCAGAAATTTGAGGCAGTAGAGCATAATGATTAATAGGCTGACTTGGATCCAAACTGTCTGGATTCAAATGCTGTCTTTGCCACTATACTTTCTATTCTTTTCTTTTTCTTTCTTTCTTTTTTTTTTTTTTTTTTGTTTTTTGAGACAGGGTCTCACTCTATTGCCCAGGCTGGGCAGCGGCACAATCATGGGTTGGTGAAGCCTTGACTTCCTGGGCTCAAGCAATACTGCTGCCTTAGCTTCCCGAGTAGCTGGGACTACAGGTGTGCACCGCCACATCCAGCTAATGTTTTATTTTATTTTATTTTATTTATTTATTTTGAGACAAAGTCTCACTCTTGTCCCCTAGGCTGGAGTGCAATGGCGCGATCTCAGCTCACTGCAACCTCTGCCTCCTGGGTTCAAGCGATTCTCCTGCCTCAGCCTCCCGAGTAGCTGGGATTACAGGCACCTGCCACTACACTCGACTAATTTTTGTATTTTTAGTAGAAGCAGGGTTTCACCATGTTACGCAGGCTGGTCTGGAACTCCTGACCTCAGGTGATCTGCCTGCCTTGGCCTCCCAAGGTGCTGGGATTACAGACGTGAGCCACTGTGCCCGGCCTATTTATTTTTGAGATGGAGTTTTGCTCTTGTTGCCCAGGATGGAGTGCAGTGGTGTGATCTTGGCTCACTGCAATCTCAGCCTCCCGGGTTCAATTGATTCTCCTGACTCCCAAGTAGCTGGGATTACAGGCACATGCCACCGTGCCCAGATAATTTTGTATTTTTGGTAGAAATGGGGTTTCACCATATTGGCCAGGTGGGTCTTGAACTCCTGACCTCAGGTGATCCACCTGTGCCTTGGCCTCCCAAAGTGCTGGGATTACAGGTGTAAGCCACTGCACCCAGTCTTAATGTTTTATTGTTTATACACATGAGACCTTGCTATGTTGCTCAGGCTGGCCTGAAACTCCTGGGCTCAAACAATCCTCCTGCCTCAACCTCCCAAAGTGCTGAGATTACAGGCGTGAATCACTGTGCTTAGCCTCTGTCACCGTCTAGCCATGTGATCTTCGGCAAGTTACTTAACTTCACTGCACCCCAGTGTCTTCATCTAAAAGATGGGGGTAACAATAGAAGTTATAATAATAAGGATATTGTAAGGATTAAATGAGTTAATACATGTAAACTGTTTCGAATTGTACCTACATAAGTGTTTGCTGCAATTATTATTATTAATGAATGTCTAGGTGAGCTGGTTCATGCCTGTAATCCCAGCATTTTGTGAGGCCAAAGCAAGCAGATCGCTTGAGCTCAGGAGTTCAAGACCAGCCTGGGTGATATAGTGAAACCCTGTCTCTACTAAATATTCAAAAAATTAGCCGTGTGGTGGCACACACCTGTGGTCTTGGCTAACCAGGAGGCTGGGGTGGAAGGATTGCTTGAGCTTGGGAGGTGGAGTTTGCAGTGAGTCGAGATTGTGCCACTGTACTCCAGCCTGGGCAACAGAGTGAGACTCTGTCTCAAAAGAAAAAAAAAAAAAGATTGGCTCCTGGTAAGTCCTATATAATTGTTAGCTATTGCTGTTCACTGCTGTATTCCCAGAACTAAGAATAGCACTTAGCACGTAATAAGACATTCAGGAAAAAATTGTGAGGTGAATTAACTAAGACACATGGATACATAAACAATAGTATTTTTGTGTGCCCTTAAAATCCATATCAATAGCGCTAGGCACGGTGGCTCACGCCTGTAATCCCAGGACTTTGGGAGACCAAGACAGGTGGATCACTTGAGTTCAGGAGCTCGAGACCAGCCTGGCCAACATGGTGAAACCTCATCTCTACTAAAAATACAAAAATTAGCTGGGCATGGTTGTGGGTGCCTGTAGTCCCAGCTATTCAGGAGGCTGAGACAGGAGAATCACTTGTTCCTGGGAGGCGGAGGTTGCAGTGAGCCAAGAGAGCACCATTGCCCTCCAGCCTGGGCAACAAGAATGAAACTGTATCTCAAAAAAAAAAAGAAAAAAAGTTTGATTTGCAGTAGCTTTGAAAAAAAATGTATAGCAATAGCATTATATCATACATATCCTTCTTCATCTTCACTTTTTCACACATTATATTTATAAAATCAAGCCATGCTGATATATATAAATCTCACTGTGTCCTTTTAACTGTTGTAAATATTCCATATATTAATATACCTCAATTTTTTTTTTTTTTTTTTGAGATAGAGTTTCTCTCTTGTTGCCCAGGCTGGAGTGCAATGCCGTGATCTCGGCTCACCGCAACCTCCGCCTCCTGGGTTCAGGCAATTCTCCTGTCTCAGCCTCATGAGTAGCTGGGATTGCAGGCATGCTTCACCATGCACAGCTAAGTTTTGTATTTTTAGTAGAGACAGTGTTTCTCCATGTTGGTCAGGTTGGTCTCGAACCCCCTACCTCAGGTGATCTGCCCGCCTTGGCCTCCCAAAGTGCTGAGATTACAGGCATGAACCACAGCACCTGGCCAATATACCTCAATTTTATAACTGTTCTTTTTATTTTATTTATTATTTTTTTTGAGACAGGGTCTTCCCCAGGCTGGAGTGCAGTGGCACAATCTCATCTCACTGCAACCTCTACCTCCTGGGTTCAAGCGATCCTCCAATCTCAGCCTCCTGAGTAGCTAGGATTACAGGCATGTGGCACCATGCCTGGCTATTTTTTTCGTATTTTTAGTAGAGACAAGTTTTCACCAAGTTGGCCAGGCTGGTCTCAAACTCCTGACCTCAAGTGATCCACTCACTCAGCCTCCCAAAGTACTGGGATTATAGGCATGAGCCACCCAATGTCACTTAATTATTTGAATTCCTTCTGGGTTACAAGCTAAAAATCACATAGTGACCTATCACCCAAAGTTATTTTTAATGACAACTGAATTAGAACCTCCTTCCCCTTTGTTGAAAGCACAGATCTGGCAACTGCCAGGTATGCAGAGCTCCTTGTTATCTTGTCATTAGAGCCCTTCACTTTTGATTGGTGCCCTGGAGGTTTTTATTCCCTCTCCAGCCCACAACCTCCAATGCTCTAGGGTAAAATTCCTTTGCAAAGTGTGAAGAGGGAGGTGGGAAAGAAGCAGCACCTTGATGTCAGTGCCAATTCTCCTGAATATGGATCATAGGAAAGAAAACAAATGGAGGTTGGGGACCTGGATGTCAATTTCCTAGAAACACAGGAAACTAATGCAAAAGAGGGAGACCTGGCCAGGCAGGGTGACTCCCGCCCATAATCCCAGGACTTTGAGAGGCCGAGGTAGGAGGATCCCTTGAGCCTGGGAGTTGGAGACCAGCCTGGGCAACATAGTGAGACCCCTGGGAGCAGGGGTGGGGTGGGGTCAGGGGAGCTGAGGATCACTTGCACCTGTGAGGTTGAGGCTGCATTGAGCTGGGATTGCACCACTGCACTCCAACCTGAGCAATAAAGTCTGACCCTGACTTAAAAACAGAGAAAGGGCCGGGCGCGGTGGCTCATACCTGTAATTCCAGCACTTTGGGAGGCTGAGGTAGGCAGATCACAAGGTCAAGAGATCAAGACATCCTTGCCAACATGGTGAAACCCCATCTCTATTAAAAATACAAAAATTAGCTGGGCACGGTGGTGTGTGCCTGTAGTCTCAGCTACTGGGAAGGCTGAAGGTGGAGGCTACAGTGAGCCAAGATTGCGCCACTGCACTCCCGCCTAGACGACAGAGTGAGACTCTGTCTCAAAAGAGAGAGAGACTGGATGCAGTGGCTCACACCTGTAATGCCAGCACTTTGGTAGGCTGAGGTGGGCCGATCACCTGAGTTCAGGAGTTCGAGACCAGCCTGGCCAACATGATGAAACTCCATCTCTACTAAAAATACAAAAATTAGCTGGGCGTGGTGGTGCATGCCTGTAATCCCAGCTACTTGGGAGGCTGAGACATGAGAATCGCTTGAAAGTGCAAAGCAGAGGTTACAGTGAGCCGAGATTTTGCCCCTTACCACTCCAACCTGGGTGACAAAGTGAGACTTTGTTTCAAAAAAAAAAAAAAGAGAGAGAGAGAGAGAGGCCCTGGAAGTTACAATAGGAGATAAACGGTGCATTAGGGAAGGCACTCAACATCCCCTCTCATGCTCACTTAGGGCTCCTCTGGCCAGGTACTTCTGTTTCTCACACTGGGCTAGGAATTCTTGTTTTCCAGAGAATTTCCAGTGCCAGGGCATGGGACCTGGAGCAGAGCACTGCTCAGGAAATGGTTGATTCACTGGCTACATGAATGAATGAATGAATGAATGAATGAATAGCATTTGAAGGACAGGTAGCACTTGATTATAGGAAACAGGAGAAGAGAATGAGTATTCCTGAGAAAATTAAAAATAGAATTTAAATTTTAAAAATGAAAGGACAGATTTTCCTATAGGCCTCAAACCAAACACTTTGTTGCTTCCAGAAGGTCCCGCTGTGCAGTGGGCTGGAGGTCTCAGAAGCCCCTAAGGGCACGGCAAGAGAGCCTTGATCCCATGCCCTCTAATCTCTAGTCCTTCTCATTGGCTGTAGACCCACCTTGCCCCTTTATCTATTTGTCTCCTTCTCTAAGGAACAGAGTTGTTCAGTGAGTTGGACTTCTCAAGGCCCCCACAAAACTGCCTGTGGCTTCTCACCTCTGCCATCTCCTTCCTCTTACCTGAGCCCCCGGTTCTCCTCCAGCACTGAATGACCGCCTCCTCTGGGGATTCATATCTTTTCGTGTCTATACAGTGCATCTGACACCTTCTAACCCTCATGTCCAGCCTCCCCTGGGGGACTGTAAGCTTTCGAGGGTGGGGGCCCACCCGTCATCGATGCCACACTTATATGCATTTACCATGTGCCGTGGGAAAGGTGAGCCTACTCTATGCAGGGCATAATTCTCACCAATCTCCATTTTACGGAAATGTAAAGAAAGCTGCGGTCACAGTGCGCCCAAGGTCACATGGTGAGGAATAGGCACCACTGGGATCCAGGCCCACTTCCGTCTCCCTTCTCCACTAACTATGAATCCACAAGCCCACCCCCAAGGCACTTCCAGTGAACAGAGAAAGAAAGTTAGCAAATAGCCAAAGGACAAAATGTGCTGAGATGCTGATGAGGTGTGCAGAGAATTTACTTCTGGCTGTTGGGGGACCAGGAAGTTTCCATGGATGAGGAGGCAGGGAGCTGGTTTTCAGGTTAGGTAGGACTTTGACGGAAGAGATAGCAAAGAGGGCCTTCCAGATTAAGCATACCCCATGAACAGAGGCTCATAGACAAGAACCCAAAGGGCTTGTTTGGGGAACAGTTTGGTGGAAGCAGAGCATAGGCACAGACAAAGAGTGAAAGAAAAATCTGAAGACGGCCGGGTGCAGTGGTTCATGCCTGTAATCCCGCACTTTGGGAGGCTGAGGTGGGAGGATCACTTGAGACCAGGAGTTCAAGACCAGCCTGGCCAATATAGTGAAACCCTATCTCTACTAAAATTACAAAAAATTAGCTGGGCTGTGATGATGCACACCTGTAATTCCACTTACTCGGGCGGCTGAGGCCTGAGAATCACTTGAACCCAGGAGGTGGAAGTCGCAGTGAGCCAAGATCACACGCTGTACTCCAGCCTGGGTGACAGAGCGAGACCCTGTCTCAAAAACAAAACAAAACAGACCTAGCATGGTGGCTCATGCCTGTAATCCCAGCCCTTTGGAAAGCCAAGGTGGGCAGATCAACTGAGGGCAGGAGTTCGAGACCAGCCTGACCAACATGGTGAAACCCTTCTCTACTGAAAATATAAAAATTAGCCAGGCGTGGTGGCAGGCACCTGTAATCCCAGCTACTTGGGAGGCTGAGGCAGGAGACTCACTCGAACCCAGGAGGCAGAGGTTCAGTGCGCTGAGACTGTGCCACTGCACTCCAGCCTGGGTGAGAAGAGTGAGACTCCATCTCAAAGAAAAAAAAAAAAGACATAGAATCATAAACTCTCCAGACTAAAAATTCATCATAAAGATCACTTAATCCTGAAGCTAAGCTGTGAGTGAGGCAGGAGACTAGGGCCTGGAAGCTGGGAACCTAAGGACTTCCTAGAAGTAAATCAAATGGAAACACTTCAGCTATGACAGGAAATATCCTCCTCATTTACATAGGGCTACTTCATCCTATTCATTTACATAGGGAGTACACCACATAACTAATGGAAACCTCCAGCGGGTATTTAAACCCCAGAAAACGCTGTAACTCGGGTCTGGAGTTCTTATGTTCAGACCGCTCCCACCTGTGAAGTGTACAGTTTTTAATGCATCTCTGCTTTTGTTGCTTCATTCTTTCTTTGCTTTGTTTGTGCCGTTTTGTCCAATTCTTTGTTCAAGACGCCAAGAACTTGAATACTCTCCACTAGTAACATATTTTATCGAGCCAGACAGGAGGTAAGCCCAAAGTTTGAGATTTCTTTTTTTTTTTTTGAGATGGAGTCTTGCTCTGTTTCCAGGCTAAGTTCAGTGGCCCGATCTTGGCTCACTGCAACCTCCGACTCCCTGGTTTGAGTGATTTTTCTGCCTTGGCCTCCCGAGTAGCTGGGACTATAGGCACTTGCCACCACACCCAGCTAATTTTTGTATTTTTAGTAGCTATGGGGTTTCACCATATTGGCCAGGCTGGTCTGGAAAGTCTGGAACGTCTCGAGATCTACCCACCTTGGCCTCCCAAAGTGCTGGGATTACAGGCGTCAGCCACCGTGCCTGACTGGGATTTCTTTTTCATCTTTTCCTTTCTGCTCCATACAGGGGAATCTCTCCCTCTCTCTTTTCCTTTCCAACTCAGGACCCTTGGTGGGCAGTGCCTAAACATGGCAGCAACTGCAGGTTTCTGGCTGGTGCCACTTTTGAAGGACTCTTTTCCATCTTTTCCTGTTATGGCCCTTGGTCCCTATGTGTGGAGCAGCTCAGGACAAACTCGCTTGTGTTTTGGGCAACTTAAACCTTTTCTTAGGCTAAATTCTTCCCTTATCCTACTGGACTGGCTAAGGACAAAAGAACTCACCCAGCCTCCAGCTCCTATCATTACAGTTCATGGCTATCACTTTAGTGGAACGGAGAGCATGGGGTAGCGCAGCCTTATCAAATTATAAGAATGCTGGAAGTCAAGGCCTTCATGACTAGGAACAAAAGGAAAGCTCACAGTAGGCTGTCATCTCTGAAGGGAAAACATGCAAAGCAGCACTGGTGCCCACCTAAGGTCAGAGATGTCTGACACTCTTAAGATTGGACCCCGAAGAGGGTTGCCCTGGGGATTCCTCTGGACCCCAATATCTCCAAAGAGAGTGTCCCTGGCAGAGGTTCTGAGGTTCAGTACTAAGCCCTCCTTAGAATTTTCTTGGCTGGGCGCAGTGGCTTATGCCTGTAACACCAGCACTTTGGGAGGCCAAGGCAGACAGATAACTAGGTCAAGAGATCGAGACAATCATGGCCAACATGGTGAAACCCCATCTCTACTAAAAATGCAAAAATTAGCTGGGCATGGTGGCACGTGCCTGTAGTCCCAGTTACTTGGGAGGCTGAGGCAGGAGAATCGTTTCAACCCGGGAGTCAGAGGTTGCAGTGAGCTGAGATCGTGCCACTGCACTCCAGCCTGGGCGACAGAGGAAGATTCCATTTCAAACACACAAACAAACCTGATAGACAACTGAAGACATTTGGCTAATTAAAATTTTCATAGTTAAATCTCTTAGTCTTGATTAAAGTAAAATAAGAAGTATTATAATGAAATGCATTGGGAGTGGCCAGTTGCAGTGGCTCACGCTTGTAATCCCAGCACTTTGGGAGGCTGAGGCGGGCGGATCACGAGGTCAAGAAATTAAGACCAGCCTGGCCAACGTGGCAAAACCCCGTCTCTACTAAAAGTTAAAAAATTAGCTGGGTGTGGTGGCTTGTGCCTGTAATCCCAGCTACTTGGGAGGCTGAGGCAGAAGAATTGCTTGAACCCAGGAGGTGGAGGTTGCAGTGAGCAATGGCACCATTGTACCCTGGGCAACAGAGTGAGACTCTCTCAAACAAAAAAAAAACGAAAAAGAAAAAAAAAATCCATGGCAGTTTGACCTTTCTTTTTTAAATATAATTAAGCATGAAGTCGGATTTAGTGTGGAGCCAAATTTCACATACATGCTTGCATTGCTTCATACTATATTTACTGTTTTGCATGGATAGTGCTGGCACTGGAGTACTTATTGGTCATGTGCCTAGAGTGAATTTCTTGATTGCACAGAATTTACGGTGATATTAGTTGACTTAAGGATATTGAATTGTGCATCAGGAATATTCATTATGTGTGTTTTCTGGGGCCCTGGGTAACACTGTAGCTTCCAGGATAGACTGAGTAGGAAAATTAAGGGTTGGTTTCCTGTTTATTTGTTTTTGCTTCTAATTTTAATTCATTTGCTGTTTATTCTCCTCTGGGCTTTGCTTGTGTATGGATATATTTAAAAAACATGGTTTTTTTAGTATCTAGTGGCAGGCTTTTCTTTGGTTCTGTGAATAGTTATTTTGTTTCCTATGCATTTCTAGCAAGTCATCATTTGTACCATTTATCTGAAATTCCTAGGCTACCTTTGTCAGGTCTGCAGAAATTAATGGAGGACACCAACTTCTTAACCTTAAACTAACTTTTTGGGGTTTAGGCTTCCTGATACTTTAAATGTGTTATGTATACTTTCATAGATAGACTTTTAATCATTTTTCTGTCTCTGCCTAATTTCTTCAAAATTTGTAAACTATTTGTGAATATTCTTAATTCATGGCAATGTGTTTGTTTGCATACAGTTGAGCAGGGTTGCTAGGGCTGCTCAGGGAGAGAGAACCCAGAAACCTGACATGCTGGTAAAAGAGTAAGAATTTCTTACCAGTCAGACTCTGGCCTCTCTCTCTCTCAGTGCAAACTGGTTTACTGAAGGGTAAAAGTCACTGTTTATCACCTCTGTAAAGTTTTGATTAATAAAAAAAAAAATTCTGAGGCTAGTCTTAAGCTGTAGTGAATCTGATGTGCTTTGTCTTTCTGTATTCTTCTGTTATAAAGAGGGGTACCTCAGGATAAAATGCATGCCAAGGACCCCGTGAGTCTGCTTTTCAAGTTGGCCCAGCAAACTGGTCAGTCATGTCCTTGGGAGCTTGACCTTGTAACCATGTGACCATGCTTTCTCTTTTCACAATGGTGGTCCAGGTTTAGGGTTTGATTCCTGGCTTAGGGAATGAGTCCTTTATTTTCTGTCTGTCTGTATTTATACACCTTCTATGTGTAATTTGAAAGAGCTTTAATTAATTAGTTTAATAATAATAAGACCTTAAATCAAATATTTTGTCAGCAAAGTTAAAGGTGTAATGCCTTTTATTTAGTTCATGTGACTTAAGTAATCTTTGCAAAATAAAGATAGTTTTTTGTTTGTTTGTTTTGTGAGATGGAGTCTTGCTCATGCCAGGCTGGCATGATCTATAAACTCCACATCCCAGGTTCAAACAATTTACCTGTCTTAGCCTCCTGAGTAGCTGGGATTACAAGCATGTGCCACCATGCCTAGCTAATTTTTGTGGTTTTTTTTTAGCAGAGACTGGGTTTCACCACGTTGGCTAGGCTGGTCTCAAACTCTTGACCTCAGGTGATTTGCCTGCCTCAACCTTCCAAAATGCTGAGATTACAGGTATGAGCCAAAGACAGTTTAAAGATTATCGGTAAAATTAAAATATCTTCAAAAATGTAAACATTTGGTATAAATTATTGAGGCCAGATAATAGGTTTGCTAAATGCTTTAAGGTCATAAATGGCTTCTTTGACTTTTAAAAATTGTTCAATTTATTTTGGAACATTAGATTCTATATAAGGTCTTGGGACATGTGAAATTAGCCATGCCCCCTAGCTAGGCAAAGAAGGTTATAAAGCAAAGAACTTTTATATAAGAAAGGATCTTGTATGGTAAATTCTTGTCCTAAAGTAAAATAACTGGTTGTTTAAAAAGATGGATGTTGGCCGGCTCAGTGGCTCACACTTGCAATCCCAGCACTTTGGGAGGCTGAGGCAGGTGGATCACAAGGTCAAGAGATCAAGACCATCCTGGCTAACATGGTGAAACCCCGTCTCTACTAAAAATACAAAAATCAGCTGGGCATGGTGGTGCGCATCTGTAGTCCCAGATACTCAGGAGGCTGAGGCAAAAAAATAACTTGAACTCGGGAGGCAGAGGTTGCAGTGAACCGAGATCATGCCACTGCACCCCAGCCTGGCGACGCTCAGAGCAAGATTCTGTCTTAAAAAAAAAGGATGTTTAGGACAAGTCAGAAAGTCCAAGCATGTCATAATTGGTCTGAGTAAGCCATGAAATAATTTATGAAAAATTTACGCAAGAAATGTTGAACAATTTAAAGGTGATTAGGCCTCCTGCTTCATAAAATGTCACCATGACTTTTTAACTGTAAAACTTGCCCAATTCACAGCTATCTAAGGCCTGGGACACATGGAGTTAGATGCTGGAAAGAGTCAGACCTCATATGCACTTCTGTCTGGGTTCTAAGCTCCACACCTAATACATAATTAAAATCTTAAACTTACCAAGGTTTTCACCAAAAGTAAAAGTCATTAAGAGTTATCATTGTAACCTATAATTGAGACTACTGAAGAAACAATTTTACATGCAAGGTATATAAGAAAAGCGAAATGTGTTTTTGGTAAAAGATTATAAGCAGGCATGGGAATATGGATTTTTTTTTTTTGCCTAAAGGGTTAAAGGATTGTTTTAAGTTAGGATAAAGCTAAAAGTTTGAACAAGTTTTGAAAGGGTCATAAAAAATTTAATCTTATAAAAAATTCTGGGCCGAGTGTGATGGCTCATGCCTGTAATCCTAACACTTTGGGAGGCTGAGGTGGGTGGATCACCTGAGGTAAAGAGTTCTAGACCAGCCTGGCCAACATGGTAAAACCTCACCTCTACTAAAAATATAAATATTAGCCAGGCTTGGCGACGGGGACCTGTAATCTCAGCTTCTAGGGAGGCTGAGGCAGAAGAACTTCTTGAACCCAGGAGGCAGAGGTTACAGTGAGCTGAGATTGCACTGTTGCACTCTAGCCTGGGCAACAGAGCAAAGATTTCACCTCAAATAATAATAAAAATAAAAGTTTAAAACACTTAATATTATGAAATAGAATTCCAGGTTGCCATAAGTCATTCATTTAGCCAAAATGTTGACTAAAAAACATTTTGAAAGGCAAAAACCTGCCAGATGCAGTGGCTCACGCCTGTAATCCCAGCACTTTGGGAGGCTGAGGTGGGTAGATCATGAGATCAGGAGTTCAAGACCCGTCTGGCCAAGATGGTGAAACCCTGTCTCTACTAAAAATACAAAAATTAGCTAGGTGTGGTCGTGGGTGCCTGTAATCCCAGTTATTTGGGAGGCTGAGGCAGAGAATTGCTTGAACCCAGGAAGCAGAGGTTATAGTGAGCCAGGATTGTGCCACTACACTCCAGCCTGGGTGACAGAGGAAGACTCCATCTCAAAAAAAAAAGAAAAAAGAAAAAGAAAGGCAAAAACCTTTACTCACTGACTGAGGGAAGACTTAGCTTTCCAAACAATCTGTCTCTTGTCTTTTCCTTTTTCCTTTTTTTTTTTTCAGTAGTTTATTCAAAAGGAAAACAAGGCCAGCCGCAGTGGCTCATGCCTGTAATCCCAGTGCTTTGGGAGGCTGAGGCAGGCAGATCACGAGCTCAGGAGTTCGAGACCACCTGGCCAACATGGTGAAACCCTATCTCTACTAACAATACAAAAAGTTAGCCAGGCATGATGGCAGGTGCCTGTAATCCCAGCTACTCAGGAGGCTGAGGCAGGAGAATTGCTTGAACCTGGGAGACGGAGGTTGCAGTGAGCTGAGATTGCGCCACAGCACTAGAGTGTGGGCAACAGAGCGAGACTCCATGTCAAAAAAAAAAGCAAACAAAAATAATCTTTTTTTTTTTTTTTTAAAGACAGAGTTTCACCATGTTGGTCAGGCTGGTCTTGAACTCCCAACCTCAGGTGATCCGCCCACCTTGGCCTCCAAAGTGCTTGGATTATAGGCATAAGCCACCACGCCCGGCCCAAAAATCTTTCATTATCTTTTAAAATTACATGAAAATCTTGTTCAAAAGAGAAAGCCAAATTTCACCTTTGTGTTACTGTACTATTAATGTCAACCACAATCTCAATTTTTAATGAAACCTTATAGGCAAATCTTTCCAATCTTTTTTTGAAATGGACTCTTTAACTTATTTATCAACTCACCTTTAACTTATTCAGGCTTCCCAAAATCAAATTTCAGCTTCAAAATTGTCTTTTTTTTTTTTTTGAGAGGGAGCCTCACTGTGTTGCCCAGGCTGGAGTGCGGTGGCACTATCTCGGCTCACATCAACTACTGCCTTCCAGGTTCAAGTGATTCTCCTGCCTCAGCTGCCTGAGTAGTTGGGACTACAAGTACATAACACCATACCAGGCTAGTTTTTTGTGTTTTTAGTACAGACAGGGTTTCACCATGTTGACCAGGCTGGTCTTGAACTCCTGACCTCAGGTAATCTGCCTGTCTTGGCCTCCCAAAGTGCTGGGACTACAAAATTGTTTTTTCTGACCTCTAACTTTGAGATACTACAGAGGGCTCCTGAAGCATTCAAAAGAGAGGTAAACAGGATTATTTGACATGTTTAGTTACCTGGGAAGCATTGTCAAAATAAAAAAATATTGAATCTTCTTCAGGTCTTATTTTGGTGAATATTAATGTATGTTAGAAAATGGTGTGGGATTTCTAAAATTCTAAATGTCTGAGTATATGCTATCAATCATAATTATGTTTACTATGCAAAGTTACTGTAAACCCCAGAAATAAGCAAATTTTCTTGTAGAAAACTGCTAACCCAAGTAGAACAAAAATTAATTGAATACCAAGAAAATACATTCCCTGATTTGCATGCTAAATCAGCTGATACTGAAATTGTTTAGATATATAATTTGAATGAATGAACACGTATAAGTCAAATTACCTGTGATAACCTGTTAGTTATCAGTACTATGCATCTAAATTGGAGAAATAGGCTGGGCACAGTGGCTCACGCCTGTAATCCCAGCACTTTGGGAGGCCGAGGCAGGTGGATCACGAGGTCAGGAGTTCAAGACCAGCCTGGCCAAGATGGTGAAACCCCGTCTCTATTTAAAAAAAATAAAATAAATAAATAAATAAATAAATAAAATAAATTGGAGAAACAACTGATATTCAAAAGCATATAAATCCAATGTTGAGGAGAACTCATGGAGAACCAGGACAGCCACTTGTTCTTCCTGAATCCTGAAAGCTTTTGTTACTAAAGGTTATGCATTCCATGACTCATCATGGAAAAGATAAAATGATCCAAATTAAATATATATTGGTGTGCTGACTTATACATTGCTAACGCAGTTTATAACCAATGTTTGGTTTGTCAAATTCATATTCTTGGGAAGACAAAGCTTCAGGCTGCCCGTCTTGGCCTCTCAAAGTACTAGAATTACAAGTGTGAGTGTATTTTCATTTTCAATAAATCTCTGCTTTTTTTTTTTTTTTTTTTTCAGAGGGAGTCTTGCTCTGCTGCCAGGCTGGAGTGCAGTGGTGGGATCTCAGCTCACTGCAGCCTCAACTCCTGGGTTCAAGAAATTCTTCTGCCTCAGGCTCCCAAGTAGCTGAGATTACAGGTGCATACCACCACGCCCAGCTAATTTTTGTATTTTTAGTAGAGACAGGTGGGCTGATCACAAAGTCAGGAGTTTGAGACCAGCCTGGGCAACACGTAGTGAAACCTCATCTCTACTAAAAATACAAAAATTAGCTGAGCATGGTGGCACGTGCCTGTAGTCCTAGCTATTCAGGAGCCTGAGGCAGGAGAATCTCTTGAACGTGGGAGGCAGAGGTTGCAGTGAGCCAAGATGGTGCCACTGTACTCCAGCCTGGGCAACAGAGCTAGACTCCGTCTCAAAAAAAAAAAACAAAAAAAAAACTCACACAAAATGAAACATACTTTTTAATAATTAAAAGAAAATCACCTAATCCAAACTCCACTACCACCACCTGCCACCCTACACCCAAATCCACCCAGTGGTCAAATACATCTAACATAAGCCATGTATATAATTGAACACATTCTAGTTACTACCGAAAGAGTAAAAAGAAAGAGGTGAAATTAATTTTAATAATATCTTATTTAACTCAACAAATCTGAAATATTAGCTTTCAATAGTATGAATATAAAAAATTGTTAAGATTTTTTTGTTTTATTTATTTATTTATTTATTTTTTTAATTTAAGATGATGGCCACCATCGTGGCCAGGCTGGTCTTGAACTCCTGACCTCAGGTGTTCCACCCACCTCGGCCTCCCAAAGTGCTAGGATTACAGGTGTGAGCCACCGCGCCTGGCAATTTTTTTTGTTTTAAAAAAGCCAGTTTCGGTGGCTCATGCCTGTAATCCTAGCACTTTGGGAGGCCAAGGCGGGAGGACTGCATGAGTCTAGGTGTTCGAGACCAGGCTGGGCAAGGTGGCAAATCTCTGTCTCTACAAAAAATACAAAAATTTGGGCATGGTGGCACATGGCTGTAGTCCCAGCTACTAAGGAGGCTGAGGTGGGAGGATTGCTTGAGCTCAGGAGGTCAAGGCTGCAGTAAGCCATGATTGTGCCACTGCGCTCCAGCCTGGGTGACAGAGCAAGACTCTGTCTCAAAAATAATCATCATCATAATAAATAATAAATTTAAAAAATCATCTCTGTATAGAACAGCTGCATTTCAATGTGCTAATTAGCCACATGGGGCTGGTGAATGAAGCACAGCCTTAAAGGGATCCTATCCAACCTCAGACCATTCTGATAGGAAATTTTCCCCTAGATGGTAAAATAATGCTGACTTTGTTTCTTCTTTAGGCTTTTTTTTTTTTTTTTTTTTTTGAGATAGCATTTCACTCTTGTTGCCCAGGCTGGAGTACAAGGGCTCAATCTCGGCTCACCGAAACCTCTGCCTCCCAGGTTCAAGCGATTTTCTGCCTCAGCCTCCCAAGTAGCTGAGATTACAGGCACGTGCCACCACATCCAACTAATTTTATATTTTTAGTAGAACTAGGGTTTCTCCATGTTGGTAAGGCTTGTTTCAAACTCCTAACCTCAGGTGACCCACCTGCCTCGGCCTTCCAAAGTACTGGGATTACAGGCGTGAGCCACTACACCCGGCTTCTTTAGGTGTTTTGCATTTTCTGACTTGTTTACCACAGACATGCATGAGTATGCAGTCGGGATAGGAATAAGTACTAAGTGTTATGGGTGTTCACATAGGAGCCACCCAATCCTGGCTTTGCAGGTCAGGGGAAGGTTTCAGGAGGAAGATACAAAGGAATGAACATAATTAATCCTAAAATTAGATTTTATTCTGTTCAGTTTATAATTATTTTTTCTTTTCTTTCTTTTTTTTTTTTTTTTGAGACAGGGTCTTGCACTGTTGCCCAGGCTGGAGTGCAGTGTTGCAATCTTGGCTCACTGTAACTTCTGGTTCCCACGCTCAAGTGATTCTCCTGCCTCGGCCTCCTGAGTAGCTGGGATTAATAGGTGCTCACCCCTGAACACAGCTAATTTTTGTATTTTTCGTAGAGATGGGATTTCACCATGTTGGGTAGGCTGGTCTCAAACCCCTGACCTCAGGTGATCTATCCATTTTGGCCTTCCAAAATGTTGAGATTACAGGCATGAGCCACTGCAGCCAACCAATTATTCTTTATACTTAGATGCCTGATGTACTCTTCTGAAGGTATATTTCACAACTCTAAAATATAGGTCTATTTTCCAGTAGCAATGAGCAATGATCCAGTACTCAGATTTCGGCTTCTAAATGCCATTCTCCAATCAAAGGAACCAGGAATCTAAGAAGAAATGGCTGTTTCTAGGATGTGGGCAGGGAAAAGACATGATGAGCCCAGAGCATCTTCTTTTTCTTCTTTTACATGCTTTGTTTTTCTGTCATCCTAGAGCATTTTGTAGTGCCAGAAAGCAATGAAGTACTCAAAAAAACAAAAGGATGAGGGCACATCAAAGGGACACAGAAGTCAATGGGAAAGAGCTCCCAATGGCCAAAGCTGGGACAATTTGAGCAACAACATAAATAACATAGTGTTGGATTATAACCCGAAGTATAAAGCAAATGTACATGAGTTCATGCCAATAGAAATAAATTATTGAAGAAATAAATGAGGGAGAAAAATGAAAAATTAGCCAGGCATGGCCAGGCATGGTGGCTCACTCCTGTAATCCCAGCGCTTTGGGAGGCCGAGGCAGGCGGATCACCTGAGGTCAGAAGTTCGAGACCAGCCTGACCAACATGGAGAAACACTGTCTCTACTAAAAGTACAAAATTAGCCGGGCATGGTGGCACATGTCTGTAGTCCCAGTTAGTCAGGAGGTTGAGGCAGGAGAATCGCTTGAACCCAAAAGGCAGAGGTTGCAGTGAGCTGAGATCGTGCCATTGCACTCCAGCCTTGGCAACATGAGCAAAACTCCATCTCAAAAAAAAAAAAAAAAAAATTAGCCAAACATTATGGCACATGCCTGTAGTCCCAGATACCTAGGAGTCTGAGGTAGGAGGATTGCTTGAACCCAGGAGTTTCAGCTGTGGTCATGCTACTGCAACTCAGCCTGGGCAACAATGCAACAAAGAGAGACCCTGTCAAAAAGAAAAAAAAGAAAGAAAAGAATTGCAAGTTGGGTGTTGTGGCATGTGCCTGTGTCCAAGCTACTCCAGAGGCTGAGGAGGGGGGGTTGCTTGAGTCCAGGAGTTCAAGGCTGCAGTCAGCTGTGATTGCATCATGGCACTCCAGCCTGGGGGACAGTGGGAGATCCTTTCTCTAAAAGTAAAATAAAATAATTTTATTTAACAATTTAAAACGTTTTGATTTTAATTAATTATTTTTGAGATGGAGTTCCTCTCTTGTTACCCAGCCTGGAGTGCAATGGCATGATCTCCACTCACTGCAACTTCCACCTCCTGGATTCAGGCGATTCTCCTGCCTCAGCCTCCTAAGTAGCTGGGACTACAGGCGTGCACCACTACGCCTGGCTAATTTTTTTGTATTTTTAGTAGAGACAAGAGTTCACCATGTTGGCCAGGTTGGTCTCGAACTCCTGACCTTTTGGCCAGGTTGGTCTCGAACTCCTGACCTTAAGTGATCTGCCCACCTCAGCCTCCCAGTGCAGGGATTATAGGTGTGAGTCACTGCACCCAGCCTAATTTTAATTAAAAAAAAAATTTTTTTTTACGCCTGCAATCCAAGCACTTTGGAGGCCAAGGCAGGCGGATCACCTGAGGTCGGGAGTTCAAGACCAGCCTGACCAACATGGTGAAACCCCATCTTATTAAAAAAAATTAAAAAAAAATTTTTTTAATTAACCCAAAATAATTTAAGTTGATGCTCCCCAATCTAGAAAATAGGATTTAAGTTCATCCTCCACCTCCCTACCCCCACCTTTTGAGTGTGTTCTGGACTTAGTGACTTGGCTTTAGAAGAATAGAGTAGGGAGAGGCCAGGTGGAGTGGCTCATGTCTGTAATCCCCGCACTTTAGGAGGCCAAGGTGGGAAGACTGCTTGAGCCCAAGAGTTCAAGACTAGCCTAGGCAACATAGCTAGACCCCATCTCTATTTTTAAGTTTTTATCTTTTATTTTATTTTTTAAAACATAGTCTCACTTTGTCATCCAGGCTGGAGTGCAGTGACTCGATCTTGGCTAAATGCAACCTCCGCTTCCTGGTTCAAGCAATTCTCCTGCCTCAGCCTTCAAGTAGCTGGGATTACAGGCAGGCACTGCCATCATGCCTGGTCAATTTTTTGTATTTTTAGCAGAGACTGAGTTTCATCATGTTGATCAGGCTAGCCTCAAACTCCTGACCACAAATGATCTGCCCGCCTCTGTCTCCCAAAGTGCTGGGATTACAGGTGTGAGCCACCTCTCCCAGCTTCCATGTCCATTTTTTAAAAAAAGAATAGAGTTGGGGGTGGGCAGGGTAGCTCACCCCAGGCGAGGTGGCTCACACCTGTAATCCCAACACTTTGGGAGGCAGAGGTTGGCAGATCACAAGGTCAAACCATCCTGGCCAACATGATGAAACCTGGTCTCTACTAAAAATACAAAAAAACTAGCTGGGCATGGTGCCACACGCCTGTAGTCCCAGCTACTCGGGAGGCTGAGGCAGTAGAACTGCTTGAACCCAGGAGGCGGAGATTGCAGTGAGCCGAGATTGCGCTGCTGCACTACATACAGCCTGGGCAACAGTGCCAGACTCCGTCTCAAAAAAAAAAAGTAAAAAGAATAGAGTTGGGAAAAGGGAGGGGTGAGGATAGGGAGGGAGTAAGGAGTAAGGGATGGAAGGAGGTGAAAGTAACTTTACAGTGGAGAAACCTCGCATCAAGTGATCAATGTTAACATCACCAGTGATGAGTCATGTGGGCAACATGGGCACCTGATACGATGTGACGGGAAGGACACTTCATCAGTATGGGATTCTTTCCAACACCATAATCCAGTCAAACCAGGAGGAAAACATCAGACAAACCAAAATTGAAAGACATTCTGCACAGTACCTGGCCAGTAACCCTCAAGACTCTGAAGGTTCTGAAGGACAAGTAAGGACCGAGAGGTCACAGACCAGACAGGCACGATGGCTCATTCCTTAATCCCAGAACTTTGGGAGGCCAAGGAGGGCAGATCACAGAGATCAGGAGTTCAAGACCAGCCCAGACAACATGGTGAAGCCCCATTTTTACTAAAAATAGAAAAATTAGCTGGGAATGGTGATGCGTACCTGTAGTCCCAGCTACTAGGGAGGCTGAGGCAGGAGAATTGCTTGAACCTGGGAGGCAGAGATTGCAGTGAGCTGAGATCGGGCCACTGAACTCCAGCCTGGGCAACAGAGTGAGACTCTGTCTTGGAAAAAAAAAAAGAAAAGGTTACAGACCTAAGGAGACACATGGGCGATGCAGCATAGTATCCTGGATGGGATCCTGGAACAGAAAAAGGACATAAGGCCGGGCGCAAAGACTCATGCCTGTCTGTAATCCCAGCACTTTGGGAGGCTGAGGCTGGTGGATCACTTGAGCCTAGGAGTTCAACACCAGCCTGGGCAACATGGTGAAACCCCATTTCTACAAAAAATTAGCCAAGCATAGTGGCAAGCATGGTGGTGCAGACATGTAGTTCCAGCTACTCAGAAGGTTGAGGTGGGATGGTCACCTGAGTCCCAGGGGAGAGGAAGGGAGGGCAGAAGGAAGGAAAGGGGGAGGGAGGGAGGAAGGAAGGAAGGAAGACAGGAAGACAGGAAGACAGGAAGACAGGAAGACATTAGTGGAAAAACTAAATCCAAATAAGTCACCAGGCCTGGTGGCTCACGCCTGTAATCCCAGCACTTTGGGAGACCGAGGCCGGTGGATCACGAGGTCAGGAGTCCAAGACTAGCCTGGCCAATGTGGTGAAACCCTGTCTCTACTGAAAATGCAAAAATTAGGTGGGCATGGTGGTGCTCGCCTGTGGTCCCAGCTACTCAGGAGGCTGAGGCAGAAGAATCGCTTGAACCTGGGCGGCAGAGGTTGCAGTGAGCCGAGGTCGTGCTACTGCACTCCAGCCTGGGTGACAGAGCAATATTCTGTCTAAAAAAAAAAAAAAAAAAATTCCAAGTAAGTCTGGAGTTCATGGAGTTCAGCTAGTGATTGTCATTAACATTACTTGGATTTAATTAGTTTTGACAAATGCACCATGGTAATATAAGACATTAATATTATCGGAAGCTGAGTGAATAAAGGAGAACTCTCTTGAGGTTTGTTGTTGTTGTTGTTGTTTGCGATAGAGTCTTGCCCTGTCACCTGGGCTAGAATGTAGTGACGAGATTGTGGCTCACTGCAACCTTGAACTAATCTCAAGCAATTCTCCCACTTTAGCCTCCCTGGTAGCTGGGATTACAGGTGCAAGCCACCATGCCTAGCTAATTTTTGTATTTTTAGTAGAGACAGGGTTTCACCGTGTTGGCCATGCTGATCTCGAGCTCCTGACCTCAGGAGATCCACCTGTCTTGGCCTCCCAAAGTGCTGGGATTACAGGCGTGAGCCACTCAGCACGGTGGACTCTGTCTGTTAAAAAAAAAAAATTAGGCTGCCACAGTGGTGCATGCCTGTAATCCCAGCACTTTGAGAGGCTGATACCGGCGGATCTCCTGAGGTTAGGAGTTCGAGACCAGCCTGGCCAACATGGTGAAACCCTGTCTCTACTCAAAATACAAAAATTAGCTGGCATGGTGATGGGCGCTTGTAATCCCAGCTACTCAGGAGGCTGAGGCAGGAGAATCGCTTGAAATTGGGAGGTGGAGGTTGCAGTGAGCCGAGTACACACCATTGTACTCCAGCCTGAGTGACTGAGTGAGACTCTATCTCAAAAAACAAACAAACAAACAGTCTTGCTATGTTGCCCAGGCTGGTCTCAAACTCTTGGCCTCAAAGCATCCTCCTGCCTCAGCCTCCCAGAGTGCTGGGATTACAGAGGCGAGCCACTGCGCCCAGCTCCCTTGACTATCTCTGTAAATCTAAAATTATTCCAAATGAAAAGTTTATTAAACGTAGATATTATATTGTGTGTGTCATATTGTGAAGCCCGGGGGGAAAGGCAATAATTAAAAAAAAAGGATTCTGACTTGGCTCTGGTTGAATAACAAAGAAAACACAATGAAAAAGAAAAAAAGAAAAGAAAAGAGACTAAGCAGAGACCTCTGAGGCTGCATTTAAGGAAACATGGGGAAGGAGGGGAGTAGAGCAGCAAGCCAAATGAAATTGTTAGGTTGGATCAGGGTTAAGTCTTTTAAACTTCATCCTGTGACATGGGGAGTCATTGAAGGTTACTGAGCAAGGGTGTGGCCTGATTACAGAGTGACTCAGCCAAGGTGACACAGTCTAGCTTCCCTCAATCCTTCCTTCCCTCTACCCACTGCCCCTTCCTTCCACATGCTCTTCCTTCTTTATCTCCAGAGGCCTAGTTCTGGCATGACTCTAAGTCACTAGCATAGAGATGATCACCTTCACTTCCCACACCTGCCCCAAACAGGTTCAAGTGTCTTAAAGACTCAACATTTCTTTTTCTTCTTCTATTTTTGAGAAGCAGTCTTGCTCTGTCACTCAGACTGCAGCGGCGCAATCTCTGCTTACTGTAACCCCTGCCTCCCAGGTTCAAATGTTTCTCGTGCCTTAGCCTCCAGAGTAGCTGGGATTTCAGGCAGGCACCACTATGCCTGGCTAATTTTTGTATTTTTAGTAGAGATGGGGTTTCATCATGTTGGCCAGGTTGGTCTTGAACACCTGGCCTCTACCTGCCTTGGCCTCCCAAAGCGCTGGGATTACAGACGTGAGCTGCCTCGCCTGGCCCTCAACATTTATTTTTTATTCTCATTCTGTTGCCCAGGCTGGAGTACAGCGGCACAATCATAGCTCACTGCAGCTTCAAACGTCTGTGCTCAAGTGATCCTTCTGCCTCAGCCTCCTGAGTAGCTGAGACTACCAGTGAGGCTCAACATTTAGAATCTCAACATGCCACACCTTTCAACCAGCCCAGCACAGAGAACCCTGGGCGGGGAGTTGCAGGGTGGAGCCTTATGCAAAATTCCACAAGTTTTAGGTTGAGTCATTTCTTCTACCACACCCTCTCTGCACACTCCTTCCTCCCCCAGTGAGATAAGCCCAATCCATGGGTGGAGGAAGGGGGCTCAGGAGCAAAAGAAGATGGGGCTTCAAGACTAAAGCAGAATATTGTGCCACCAGGAGAATTTTCAATTCTCTCTTCAACAGGCCTTCTTGACACTACAAATAAATAGGTCCAGGTCAGAAGCTAGTGGGGAGGAAGTTGGATAGAAAAAGGAGTTGAAGGGGAAGAAATGTATTTGTGTATTTTTTTCCTGCCAGCAGTAGCAGCAATGAGAGTGTAAGGCTAGAATTAATTAGATTCTCACACCCCAATTAAGCCAGTTTTCTCCATCCTGGTTAACAAAAGGCTAACATTATTAAACAATCTGTTCTGTGCCAGGCACTGTATGCATAACTCCATTTGTTCCTCATGGCAAATCTGTATTAGTACACCCATTTTATAAATGAGGAAACTGACACTTGGAGAAGGTAAGTGATGTGCCCGGGTTTATGCAGCTACAATGTGACCGAGTTGGCAAAGAGCAAAACCAATTCAAGTCTCAGAAAACTGCATGGGTTTGAAAATGCTCTTGGGGAATTTCATCTTGCAAGGGAGGAGGAAATGGTTTTATAGTAAACTCCTTATTTCTTTCAGGGTATTCAGTGCCCACGTCTGACTCCTGCCATAACTAGAGTGGCCACAGCATGGAGAGAACCTCTGACCTCAAAGCTGAGCCCTTCGTTTTTGCCCAGAAGTGTGCATCCTCATATCGGCACGTGGTCCCTCCTCACTTCATTCAAGTCTCTGCCTAAAAATCAGAGAAGCCTTTTCTGATTACCCTATCCAAATGACAACCTCATCACCCTGTAACCTCATAATCAGTCTAATTTGTCTTCATAGCACGTACCACATCTTGACATATTTATAGACATTTCTTTGCTTATTGACTGTCTCCACCCACTAGAATGTAAACTCCATGAGGACAGGACCGAGTCTGTTTTGTTCACTGCTGTATTCCCAATGCCTGGAATAGTGCCTGACATATAGTAGGCCCCTTACAAACGTGGGGTTTTTGTTTGTTTGTTTGTTTGTTTTGAGACAGATTCTTGTTCTGTCACCCAGGTTGCA
>PVKP010006518.1:0-82615 GCA_004027715.1 Plecturocebus donacophilus
GTGGCTCACACCTGTAATCCCAGCACTTTGGGAGGCCGAGGCAGGTGGATCACCTGAAGACCAGAGTTCAAGACCAGCCTGGCCAACATCGTAAAACCGCGTCTCTACCAAAAATACAAAAATTAGCTGAGTGTGGTAGTGGGCACCTGTAATCCCAGCTACTCGGGAGGCTGAGGCAGGAGAATCACTTGAACCCAGGAGGCAGAGGTTGCAGTGAGCCACTGCAGATCACTACATTGAACTCCAGCCTGGGAAACAAGAGTGAAACTCCATCTCAAAAAAAAACTTTTGCTTCTATACAGCTCCATTCTTTTCATTTCTTTCTTTGTGCAATTATCATCATAGATATTACATCTTTTCGTGCACCCATTAACACAGTTTTATCATTATTACTTTATGGCATTGACTTTAAAATCAGCAAGGAGAAAAAAAGAAAAAACATCATACCATATCTTATATTTACCTATGCAGTGCTTTGTATTTCTTCATGTGGATTTCACCTACTGACTAGTGTTCTTTCATTTTATCCTTAAGGACTCCCTTTAGCATTATGTGTGGGGCAAGTCTACTAATGACAAACTTCATCACTTAGGTTTATCTGAGAATGTCTTCATTTCATCTCCATTTTTGAATAATGATTTTGCTGTATATAAAATTTTTTGTTGACACACTTTTTTTCACACATCAGAGTTTGATTCAGTACTGTTGAAACACACAGAACCTGAAAAAAATCCAATGCAAACAGAATAGATTTCTTGGACTCTAATATTTTTTAATCACCTGACAACCTACTCTCTAAGAAAATGTATTTAAGGTAGGCAAATTATTTTGGGAAGATAAATATAAGAGGCAGTAGGGGGAATTTAAAGAAAATTAACACTACGTATTGTAGACACATACTGGAAGGCAAATATGGCCCAAAGAAAAATCTCCACTAAAAAAAATGTTGAATGTTGACCATAGAACTAGCACCCTGTTCCCATCTCAATAATTTGAACAAGAAAAAAATGTTAAAGACCTTGCTCAATCCTAAGGTTAGTGAAGGAATATAGGAGCGTTCATGTTAATGTGACACATGAAGTCAAGGAGCACTACCGTTCAAGGTTCATAATGTCTTGATCTTAGGATCAAAAGGCCTTAAGTTGAAGAGTCTGTGTTACAGTAGAAAAATGGAAAGTGCTTTATGAGCATGGATTCAGAACATACCAGGAACCTACACGTGCAGCACTGTCTAAGCCATAATGATCTTTCTCATCTCCCACTGAAGGTAGATGTAAGAATCTCCAGCCAGGCTTGGTGGCTCATAATCCAAGCACTTTGGGAGGCCAAGACAGGTGGATCATGAGGTCAGGAGATGGAAACCATCCTGGCCAACAGGGTGAAATCCCATCTCTACTAAAAATACAAAATATAGCTGGGCATGGTGGCGCATACCTGTAATCCCAGCTATTAGTGAGGCTGAGTCAGAAGAATCACTTGAACTGGGGAGTCAGAGGTTGCAGTGAGCCAAGATCGTGCCATGGCACCCCAGTCTGGCAACAGAGCAAGAAGACTCCATCTCAAAAAAAAAAGAATCACTTACAGACCTTTGATAGAAACTTGGGTACTTCCTCCTCCTCCTCCTCCTCCTTCTTCTCCTCCTTCCTCATAGAGAACCCAAACATTTATACTTGTTCCACACCCTGAAGCTGAAAGCAATAAAGAATGAACACATATGGCAAGTTGGTAGGTGAATCTCTGTTTAGGAATTGACTTAACATTGGGTTTCTATTGACAGAACCAGGGAGGAAGTTGCCTCGGATCTTCCTGAAGCTCCCTTTGTATCCTGAGTGAGAGACCACAGCTAATTTTAAGTGGCAAAAGAAATAACAAATTCCTCCAGAATGAGAAGTGTGATTTCTGGCTAAAACAGTGCTCTTACATGCGGTATATGAGCACATTCAAAGACCACTAGAATAGAACCTGAGGGCGGGCACATGGTGCCAACTGCTGGAAATCTTGCCGTTAGATAAGAATTGAAGAGTGAGTTTTTAGATAATGTTAGACATCCGAATATTGTTAACAGGTTGTGTTCAGGGTCTACTCTTGATATTGTCTACGTAAAAACAAAAATAACTACCTAAAGACAACATCTACATGCTAAACCACAAAACGTTATCTAGGTGAAAGGATGATTTAATTCATGAAACTCCAGAACACAAGAACAACAATAATCGTTTCCTTGAACACAGTCACTAGAAGGGCAAGGCATTTTCTTACATAAAACATTATAATTTTTCCACTACTCAAAGGAATCCAATAAACAATTGAACAGTGAAAGGGCCTGGATCAAAATTGGAAGTGACACCGACCCCGACGAATACAAGTCACAGGTGTCTGTGCAGATCCCAGAGCTGAGTCGCCCAGGAACCGACCACCCCACCGGCCTGCGGTTTCATCTTTCCCCAGTGGGAACGGCCGGAGCGTGCAAGCTGCTTGACAGGGCGTGTTCCATCTGGTAAGCCCAGTGCTGAGCAAAGCCAAAGACGACAACAGGAAAAGTGGTCAAAGCCAAGGTCTCTTCTTGCTGCGTTTGTCTTCTTCCCACGGCCTGGCCTGTGCACTGCAGCCGGACCCCACCAGGAGAGTTCTTCGCGGGGCCTCCCCACCCAAGCTAGGGCAAGCCCGCTGCCCATCCAGCGGCAAAGAGCTCCGGGGCTGACTCCACTGCAGTGCTTTGCTAGGGGTCCCGGTAGGTGTTCTCATGCTGCACGCTCTGGCATGAGGCCCTGCATTCGGCCAGGCACCACTCCAAGGGATCTTCGAGCGAGGGCCATGAAGAGTCTCTGGAAGGCCACCGCTGCGCGGTTAGAAGCGCTCCGGGAGAAGCTACCACAGGGCTGCAGGCATCGGGAGACGACGTGCAGGAGGCGTGGCAGCCGCGGTCGGGCCAGCAGCCTTCGCCGCAGTGTTGTTTTGTGCTAGGGACGTTGACGTGACCGCATTCACGCGCCTGCCAATCCTTCCTCTCCAAAACGCAGCCTGGTGCGCCAGTGAGGAGGTGCTTCCTTTGACTGGAGTTGCAGCATTGACTGCTCAGGCAACTGCTATTGCCCAGGTTAAACGGCACTTTACACGGGATGGGATGATCGCGGTCTTGACCCTGGAGGAGATTCCTCTCTCACTGCCCTCTCCTCCTCTTCCGCAGAAGCCGGGGCACGCGGTGGCCGCCAGGTTCACCATTCCGCGCGGATGCGGGGCGCAGACGCGGCAGGTGCAGACCCGGGCATGTGGCCCCTCCGCGCCTCGCAGCGTCACCCTACAGGCGGGCGCGCCCTGCGTGGACGGTTGACAGGCTTTTTCCTTGAGCATTTTGAATAGGCTATCCCACTGCCTTTTGTTCCCCATTTCTGATTTTTTTTAAATTAACCCTTAATCTTATTGAGGATCGCAGGTAGTGATGAATCACTCCTCTCTGGCTTTCAAGATTCTCTTTGTCTTTGTTTTTGCCTGTTTGTTCATGAGGTGCAGAGCTGTGGATCTCTGAGTTTCTTGAACTTGGAGTTCATCCAGCTTCTTGCATGTAGAGATGAAAGTTTGTCATCAAATTTGTGGGAGTTTAGCCCTTATTTCTTGGTGTATTTTTACTATCCCTTTCCTCATCTCCTTCCAGGACTTCCATTACACAAATCTGTATGCTTGATGGTGTCCCACAGATCTCTTAGATTCTGTTTCTTTTTCTTTATTCCTTTTTTCTTTCTATTCCTTATACTGTATATTTTCAAGCGACCTACCTCTAAGATCACTGATTCTTTTACCAGCCCAAATCTCCCACTGAGCCTCTCTAGTGAACTTTTTTCAATTTAGTTATTTTCAGCTCTAGAATTTCTATTGATTCATTTGTATAATTCTATCTCTTGTTGATATTCTCTGTTTGATGAAACATTATTCTCATACTTTCCTTTAGTTCTCTAGATACGGTTTCCTTGGTTCTTTATATTTAAAACAGCTTCAATATTATTTAGTAAGGACAATGTACAGACTTCCTCAAGGGTCCTTTCTATTGACTGCTTTGTGCCCCTATATATATGGACCATATTTTCTTGTTTCTTTGAATGTTGAATGGACATTTAAAATGATGTAATGTGGCTGCTCTGAAATTCAACTTCTTTCCACTCCCCAGAATTTCTTTTTGTTGCTATTTGTTGTTGTTCTTTCTGCTGCTGTTTGTTTTAGTGGATTAACACTGTATTTTCCTGAATTAACACTGTAGAATCTGCCTTTTTGTCATAAATGACCACAGAAGTCTCTGCTCAATTATCTCAGTGGGCAGCTCACAATTGTGCATAGATTTTTTTTAACTGTCTAAAACCAGTAAGTCTCCCAGTCGTTGCCAAGGGACTCTGAGTATGTTTTGGGAAATGCCTTCTATACTCAGCCAAGTAGCTGACAGCTCTGTCTTAGGCTATCCTTTTTGCTCTTCAGAACCTCAATATTAGCCAGAAGTGAGAGCTTAGAGCTTCTCAGCTCCCTCCTGAACACATGCACAGCCCTGGGCATTTGCACAATCCTGTGCATTCCAGTGGCCTTCCAGGTTCCCAGGAATGTGTCAGAGTTGTTCAAAGCCTCCTATGGGCATCTCAGCCTCTAGCTTTTCCTTTTGAGTTGTTTTGGTCAACTTGTCATTTGCCCCAACTATTAACATCACCTCAGGCAGCAGTGATACTAAACCATCACCATGGATTGTTTTTGACAAACGTCACTGAGGAAAAGGTTATTTGCACTGGGCAAGGTCTGAGTCAGACCAAATAAAGACAACTCTTATGAGTAGGGAATAACTAGCAGGTCACACAATGGCGGTTCTCTGGGAATGGGTCTTTGGAGAAGCTGCAGTCCCATTCTGTCCCCTCCACTGGCTACTGCGCTGCTGTCTTTTACTTCTGTTGTGGGCTGTTGGCTTTCAAGGCTACTGCCAAGCTGTATGGGGAAGACAGAAATTGGGCTCATTAAAATGCTACAAAGCTTGCTGTTCTTACCACAGCTCAATGTTTTTCTTGAGTAAATGCTTTCCAGATTGTGACAAGCTTTGCTAGTTTCCAGCATTCTGAAAAAGTTAATTTTCAAGATTTTTAGCAGTGTTCTTATTAATTTTATGGAGGAGAGGGGTTTGAGATCCTTACTCCACCAACCCCACTGACATCCTCTTCACATGTCATTCGAACTATGTTAGAGTTATAATTTTTGTTTCAGTTGTCAAACAGACTAGAAAACTCAAGAGGAGAAGAAAAAACATTGGGCTTAACCATATTTTTGTTCATCATGTTCTTGCTTCCTTCCTGATGTTCTCAGATTTCTCTTATCATTTCCTGTTTACAGAACTTCCTATAGCCAGTCTTTTGGGGGAGGGCTACGGCAACAAATTCTCTTAGTTTTCCTTCATCTTAAATGTTTTGATTTTTCCTTCATTCTTGAAGGATATTTTCACTGAATATAAGATTCTAGGTTGACAATTCCCTTTTTTCAGCACTTGTGCCACTTCTTTCTGGTGTTGCAGGTTTGATCTTAATAAATCTACTGTCATTTGAATTGTTTTTCCCTGTGGGTAAGAAGGTGTTTTTCTCTCTTGTTGCTTTCCAGACTTTTCTGTCTTTAGTTTTTGGAAGTTTAGCTGAGATGTGCCTTGTAGATCTCTCTAGGTTTATCCTATTTGGGATTCACTCAACTTGAGATTTGTAGGTTTCTGGACTTCACCAAATTTTAGAAGTTTTCAACCATTATTTCTTGGAGTATTTTTTCAGAATCTTCTTCCTCCTCTCCAGGTGGTAATTATTCCATTTTTAATATTCTACCACATTATGTTGTATCAGTCTATGAATATGCTGCCAGATTAAGTATAGCTGCCAGATAAGTATAGTTAATTCTTTAGAATTTTTATCTATAGTTGTAAGTGAAAGTGGTCTTGTTATAGGTTTGAAATTATGGTTGCAGTAGCCTTATAAAACAAATTGTTAAACTTTGTAATTTTGTCTATGATCTAAAACAGCTTAAAACAGAAATGGCATACTGTAATTAGCTCCTCTCAAAATCTATTTAAAATTTTTTTTTAATTAAAGCTATCAAAGTACTTTTCTCACCTCTTCTGTCACCTTTGATCTGTTTAGTATTATCCTCCTTCTTAGGTTAATTTTGGTGATTATCTTAGTCTGTTCAGATTGCTTTGTCAAAAATTTCATTAAATGGGTAGCTTATAAACAATAGGAATTTATTTCTCACAGCTCTGGAGGCTAGGAAGTCCAATATCAAGGAATCAGCAGATTTGGAGTCTAGTGAGAGCCTGCCTTCTGGTTCATAGATAGCACTTTTTTGCTGTGTCTTCACATAACGAAAGGGATAAGGAATCTCTCTTGAGCCTCTTCTATAAGGGCACTAACCCCATTCCTGAGGGCTACACTCCCATGACCTAGTCATCCCCTAAAGACCTCACCTCCAAATACCATCACTTTGAGGTTAGGACTTCAAATGTATAAATTTGGGAAGGGACACAAACATTCAGATCATAGCAGTGGTTTACATTTTTCCTAGAAAATCATCTATTTCTTATATATTTTATATTCATATTTGATGTAATTGAGTTACATATTATACTTCTTACAATTTTTAATATCTGTGTTATATCTGTGGTTAGTTTTGTTTTCCTTTTCCTTAATTAATCTTGTTAGGTATTTGTAAATTTAATTGGTCTTTTGAAAGAATCAGCTTTTTTATGTTTATCTTTTAGAAAAACTGTTTTTGGTTTTATTTATCACTGCTACTATTTTAATGTCGTTAATTCTAACTTTCATCTTTATCAATTGCCTCCTTCTACATGGTTCATTTATTTGTTTCTTCTCTTGGGTTTATAATGTATAAAACCAACTCCTTTCAGCTTTTCAGAGTCTTGAGTCCATGTGTGATTCAATTTTGTGTGCTTCAGACCACCCAGGACATTGCTTAGCAAAGCAGGTGCAGCAAGAATGAGTGGATGAAATTAACGACATTGGATCTCCTGGTGCTGAAAGTCTGCTCATCTACAGCCACATGGCTGGGATACCAAAAAAAAATTATGAGACGCATATCTTTGCCTTCAGAGAGGTTAATTTCCTGGGAGTTGAAGTTGGAGGAGAAAAAGCCTGAAAGCCAAAGAATGCAAGGTCGAGTTAAAGCGTCATCAAAGGAGTGAAGGCTGCAGATCATTTCAGTTCTTCTGGGTCCATCCCAGTTTCTTCTTTGTATTATTTGCTTCTTGCTTTGCATTCTGGTAGCGAGTGTGAGAGCATCCAGGCAGAAAGCTATTTTACTCAAAATCCTGGTGCTACAAACAAGAATATTGCACATACTTGTCTAGTGGAAAGAGCTTGTGACTTAAGCCCTCTTAACTCAGGCATGGTATAGGATGCTAGAGACACCACAGGTACATTTTGGAGTTTGAAATTAATCAAAAGAGTAATGAAAACATCTCAACCTTTTTGAAGCTTGCAAAATATATAAGTGTAAATGTTCTGCTAATGGCCTCCAAACTCCTAAAAGCTAGACAGTGATTTTGTTCTCCCAATTTCCTGAAATCATTGTACCCACTGGATTGGACAACCTCAGCTAGTGGCCATGAGTGCTATAAGAGTCATCCATTTTAGACATTTGAGTTTCCTGGGGAATATTTATCTGGTTTAAGCAAAAAAGGTCTTCTAGCTTTCTGTCATAACAATCATTTCCATAGTAAACTCTATAGGCCTCTTTGTAAATTTGGAGACTGAGCAAAGAGGAGAGAGATATTTTCCCTCTTTTGAGAGTAGAGACGTATGAGTACCTTAGAGACATAAAGAGCTCTCAAGACTCTCACTGTCATGTACTTGGTTTCCAATTCTTTGCTTTCAATAAAATTAAAGGAAAACCTAGTGAAATTGTCAGCTGATAAATCACTGAAAATAATATTTGATAATAGATTACTCTTTGATTTTTGACAAATAGCTAGGAAAGAGTTCAAAGTACTGAAGGACATCTCGATAACAAAACTCCGTTCTTATCTACTTGTATAAGAGAATAAAGGTTTTCAGGCTTAGATTTATAGAAACTGAAAATAAGTAATATTCATCTCTGTATGCATGAACCAATTTATAAAAATGTCCCATATATCTTCTTTAACACTAAATAAATAAATTTACCATAAAATATTTTTATGTACTTTCTCCAAATTTATAATATATTCATAGCATTTTCATCAATTGTATACTAATAATAATCATAAAAGTTCAACTAACAATAAATATTCTTAACAGATGTAAGAGCCTTGTAGTCATATGAACTACTTTGAAAAATCTATTTTCATTTATATACATATTTTTGCCATATACATATTATTGCTACAGAGAAGTTTGATAAAGAAATCTAGCACTTTGGAAGGTCGAGGCAGGGACCTAAGGTCAGGAGTTTGAGACCAGCCTGACCAACATGGGGAAACCCCATCTCTACTAAAAAATACAAAAATTAGCCAGGTATGGTGGTGCACGCCCGTAATCCCAGCTACTCAGGACTCTGAGGCAGGCAAATCACTTGATCCCAGAAAGCAGAGGTTGGAGTGAGCCAAGATTGTGCCATTACACTCCAACCTGTACAACTCCATCTCAAAAAAGAAATCAATAAAAGACTTTCAGCCATTAAAAAATATATTAGGATAAAATTCAAAGAGGGAGGTGGAAAATAGAAATACAATATAAGGAGGAAAAGGAACAGTGTTAAGTTTCCAGCTATTAAAGAGTTAAGTTTACACACACACACACACACACACACACACACACACACACACACACGCATACGTACATATATCTTTTTTAGAGACAGAGTCTCCCTCTGTCACCCAGGTTGCAGTGCAATGGCATGATCATGGCTCACTGCAGCCTCTGCCTCCTGGATTCAAGTGATTCTCCTGCCTCAGCCTCCCAAGTAGTTGGGACTACAGGCACACACCACCACGGCAGGCTAATTTTTGTATTTTTAGTAGAGACAGGGTTTCACCATGTTGGACAAGCTGGTCTTGACCTCCTGATCTTGTCAAGTGATCCACCTGCCTCAGCCTCCCAACGTGCTGAAATTACAGGCTTGAGCCACCATGCCAGCCTCAAATATATTTTTAAATAGGTGATAATGAGTATCAAATTGCAAGGTATTTAAATTCTATTAAATACACTTTTAAAAGAGTGTTATGTTTACTTTAAATGACTAATGCATATACAAATTGCATCCCTTGCAATTATAAAATATAAGATAAAATAATTAAAGTATCATCTTTAAAATGTGCATTTTCAAAATTCCTGGGGAATATGCAAAAGTGTTAAGTCTGAAGGCCACAGCTTGGAGGGCACCTCAGGCCTCTGATCTCCACCTCCCCAGCTGCCTCTCTAGATCACACCTTTAGCCCGCTTTACTTGGACTACAGCACAACCCCTCAGGGCATCTCCTTGGCTGGATAGACCTGAGTGCGCTGCCTGGGAACATCCTACAAACAAATCTGGTCACGTGGCTCCTTCTTCAAAATCTCTGTTGATGTCATCCCACCTGTGGCTTATTGCTGACAGGACTCTGAGCTGAGTCAACCTTAAATCAAGCCATTAACTTAAGCTGTAGCCATTAGTTTAAGATGAAGCCATCAGAGGATATTGACTTGGATTTTACTCTGTCTTGCTCAATAAAGAGCTCCACATTTAGATGGCGTAGAACACAGGAAGCTAACCACTGCCCTTGGGCCATATCAGGCCTGCAGATGTGTTTGGCTTGAAATCAACATGCTTTTCAGAACCTGGCAGGAGCACACTGGGTCAGAGCTCCCACACGGCCATTCAACCCGGGTGCAGTCATCACTGTCCTTGTGGAGGGACTACCCTGCCTGCTTCCCTAAGTGTGTGTTACTGTCGGGCACCTGCAGGCAACTGTATTTGAGGCCTGAAACAGAGTTTTCTCTGCGCTGTGTATTAACTACATGATGGTATCACTGTATCATAGACAACTTAAAGCATCTAATGTTAAGGGCACAATAAAATAATATTGATGAGCAAATTTAAAACAAAAACACTCACATCCCATTTCTCCTGGATCATTGTCATCTCTGGTTCCTGGTTGCTCTCCTCATCCCGTCCCCTGGCTCGGACTCCCTGTGCCATCTCTAAGGCCTGACTGCTTTGTTTGAACAGGGCCCCAGGAAGTGTGGACAAAAGCAAAATCTCTGGAGGATTTATGCCACAACAGGTCATCCTCAGAAGTATCCAAGCTACAGAAGCCCGAAGAGCGGTTTGGGGGATCTTGCAGCTGGACTCCTGCACATGAAAGGCCGGGGCAGGGCTCCTCTGCAGAGCACAGGGCAGACGAGGCCTCTTGGGTACTGAGAGATCTGACTTGCATCCGGCTCCAGGTGTCTAGGGTCTGGGAGCTCAGTCAGAGAATACAGGTGCTAGACAGGGCCTATTGGAAGCTGATGACCCAGAGGCCCCCTTGACTGTTACAGGTCAGCTCTGGGTGGGGTTATTTCAGGGATCAGTTACACCAGGCCCAAAATAATGAAATGAACGCACTTCTGATCAAGCTCTCATGTGCTTTAGGAATCTCAGCCAGCAGGCCACTCCTGCTTCCCACCCCACTTGACTGAAATTACAAAGACAAAGGATCATCTTGCCCATCCATGTTCACAGCAGCATTGTCCACAGTGGCCAAAATATGGAAGCAACCAAGAGTCAACACAGATGCTTATCACAGAGAAGCAAAATATGCTATATCCCTACAATGGAATATGATTCAGCCTCAAAAAGGAAGTTCTGACACATGCTACAACATGGATAAACCTTGAGACCATGACGCTTAGTGAAATAAGCCCATCACAGAAGGACAGAGACGGGGCCAGGCATGGTGGCTCATGCCTGTAATCTCAGCACTTTGGAAGGCCAAGGCAGTTGGATCACCTGAGGTCAGGAGTTTGAGATCAGCCTGGCCAGCATGCCAAAACCTTGTCTCTACAAAAAATACAAAAGTTAGCAGGGTATGGTGGTGCACACCTATAGTCCCAGCTACTCGGGAGGCTGAGGCAGGAGAATCGCTTGCACCCAGGAGGCAGAGGTTGCAGTGAGCCAAGATCATGCTGTTGCACTCCAGCCTGGGCAACAGACCAAGACTCTGTCTCAAAAAAAAAAAAAAAAGAAGAAAAGAGATGACATGATTCCACTTACAAGGTCCTGAAAGTACTCAAAGCCATAGAGACAGAAAGTAGAATAGCACTGTTCTAGTTTTGCAAGCCAAAAACAAAAAGGACTCTGTGGATGGATGGTGATCATGTTTGCACAACATTAGGAATTTATTTAATACCACTGAACTCACACTTAAAAATGATTAGGTTTGTAAATTTTATCTGTTATATATTTTACCACAATAAAAAAAATTGGGAAAAAAACAGATTATCAAATTGAGGGAAACAAAGTTCAACTTCATTTAGTAGCAAAGAAAATTAAGTCTAACAAGGAAAAATTACAACTGAGAAGAGTGTGTATTTGTGTGTGATTCAGAGGAGAGAAACAGACCCAAAGAGTGGAATTTGATGGGACTCTGAGATCAGCTCAACACGGAGTGTTCTGACATTCACTCGTCGAGCAGATCCAAACCGAGCACCTCTGTGTGCCAGGCACTGGAGACGCAGTGGGAGCAGAACAGAAGGCCCTGCTGGGGTATGGGGAGGCGGCCAGACTCCCTGCCGAGGGCCACTGCCCGTTACTGCAGGAAGAACCTGTATGCCTGTCTCAGGAGAGTGCCGTGCAGTGAGTTCCAGATTTACAGGCAGGTGAGCTGCGTCCAATCTGAGGCTTCTGTGAACCCAAGGGGTAATGGATGACAGTGTTTGTGCTTCTTAGGTACTCACGGCTTCACTCTCAAAAGGGGGAAAACATCTTTCACCCTGTCCTTTGCTCAGCCACCTAAATTTACATAGAGGACTATAGTGATGTCCACACCCTCGTCCAGCCTGGCCCTGGACCTGGTGTCTCTGGACCAGTAATTCCTCTGGCCGGATAACAGACATTGTGCCACCTGTGGACCCCATCCCCCTGAGACCTCAGGCTCCTCCCTTGCTCACTTGCCTCCTGGCCGAGCCTCCTCCAGTGCTCCTGCCGCCTTTAGCCCCAAGCGCTGCCTCTAGTGAACCAGTTAAACCACTGAGATTCCTGCCCGCAGGAAGACGCCCCTGTTTCCCTAGTTCTTTCCTTCTCTCTCAGCCACAGCTGAGAGTGACCGAAGAGAAGTCCTACTTAATCACTTCCAGGCTGGGGGATAAAGGGCCACTTACTTTGGATCCAATGATACTTATAAATCCACAGAGCAGCCAACAACATTATCAACAGAGAGGCTGCACATCCTGCCCGCAATGGCTGCATGTAACTTAATTTTACATACAAAACTGTAATTCGAAACTGCTGAGTCAGGAGCCATTTCAGTCATTCTCAACTCTTAAGAGCTGGTTTCTTTCCACCTCCTATCCCATTAGCCTCCCATTCCAGCTAAGTGCTTTCTTTCCAGAACTCATTAAATCCTTCTTCGACTTTCATTTATTTTCTCATTTCCCCCCACAGCCCTTCTTGCTAGTTGTAATATTTTTGTTTTCTTTTCACCATCCACCACAACAGCGTCTCCATGATGGCAAGCAGTGTTCTTTCCAGAATTCCTAGCTCTTGTCCCCACTTTCAGGTCTCCCCTGTTTCCCCTGGCAATTCCGCCCTGATGGCACCGTTTGTTGACTTTGGATGTGTTTAGCCTTTTAATCTTCTGAAGTTTGGAAAAGGGACTGCACATTTCCCTCCACATGTTTTGCGAGAAGACTACATTTGGTGGCAGCTCAGACACTGCTGTGTGGCGTTTTCGCAGTTGTGTCTGTCTGTTTGCCTGCCCCTTGGATTGCTTAGTAGCACCCCTGCCAACATGCTTTACAAAGGCTGTACAGCTGCCCTGCCACCTACCCCTTGTCCATGCTGGGCTCATGGGAAGGCAGCTCAGTCTCATCCCTCTTCCCTTCCCATACACACATCCCTTCCAAGTCACTCCTACATTCTGTGAACCCCATGCAAGATCCAGTTGCATCCGGCTTGACCCTGTTTGATAACAACCATTTCCCCCCATGGACCAATCAGTCCTTCTGTGTAGATGTGGCACTTTCAAGCTTCCATGACAACTTGAACATGTAGATTTTTATCTTCAAAACTGGTCTTAGGAACCTTCTGCAATATGCTATATCCCCAGATACAGAGTAATGGGGTCTGTGGTTGCACCTGCTGCAGTGCTGTGTGTTGAAGAGATACTGCAATTCCTGCCCTGCAGAGCATCATGATTCACCTGTGCTCTCCTGTGTGAACAGATACAAATTGAGCACACTGCCGGGAATCAGAAGAAAGACCTGGTGCTAGTCCCACATCCTTGTACTTACCAGGTTAGTCCCACATCCAAGTACTTAACAGTCTACTCTCATATCCTAGTATTTACTAGGCTAGTCCTGTATCCTAGTATTTACCAGGCTGGTCCCGTATCCTAGTACTTACCAAGCTGATGCCATATCTTAGTACTTAACAGGCTACTCTCATATCCTAGTATTTACTAGGCTAGTCTTGTATCCTAGTACTTACCTGGCTAGTCCCATATCCTAGCACTTACCAGGCTAGTCCACATCTTAGCACTTACCCAGCTAGTCCCACATCCTAGTACTTACCAGGCTAGTCCCACATCCTAGTACTTACCAGGCTAGTCCCATATCCTAGTATTTACAGGGCTAGTCCCATATCCCAGTATTTACCTGGCTAGTCCCGTATCCTAGTTCTTACTGGGCTAGTCCCGTATCCTAGTACTTACCTGGCTAGTCCCACATCCTAGTACTTACCTGGCTAGTCCCACATCCTAGTACTTACCTGGCTAGTCCCACATCCTAGTACTTACCGGGCTAGTCCCACATCCTAGTACTTACCCGACTAGTCCTGTATCTTAGTACTTACCCGGTTAGCCCCATATCCTAGTACTTACCAGGCTAATCTGTATCCTAGTACTCACCTGGCTAGTCCGACATCCTAGGCTAGTCCCACATCCTAGTACTCACCTGGCTAGTCCAACATCCTAGGCTAGTCCCACATCCTAGTACCCTGGCTAGTCCCATATCCTTGAACTTACCTGACTAGTCCCATATCCTTGAATTTACTTAGTGCTCAGAACATCACTGTCTTAATTTTTTCAAACAGGATGACAATACCTCCTATGCTTAATTCTCAAGACTGTTATAAGAATCATATGAGATCATGTATGTCAGAAAAATACTGCTGAAAATACTCTTCACTCAATTATGTTGTGAACCTGAAAATGCTCTTTAAAAATAGTAAAATCTATTTTTTTTAAAAAGTGGCCCTTGGAGAAGTTAGCCATGTTTCTTTCCCAGTCTCTGAACTGATTCTGTGCAGAAAGCTTGGGAATGACTGGAATGACTTGTGGTGCAGTCCTCAGTGTGTCCCTCCACCAGGCAGGAAGGGATCCCCCAGACCCCACAAGGGCATTACTGGCTGCTGTCCTTCTGCCTGCTGATGAACTAAAAATTGAGGATTTTTGGGACATAGACTACGCTGAAGAAATGCTGGCTAATGAGAAACACAAATGTAAACACCATAAATTAAAGTGCCCTCTCTACATGGATGAGTGGAGTCAGGAGTCCAGGCCAGAGCCAGATGAGGCCTGACTGGGGAAGGGGAATTTCTCACAGCAGGGACAGTGATCACATAGCAGGAGGAGGGCATCCCAGCACAGGCAGGGCTACCACCCACTATGGCCATGACTGAGTGAGGTCAGTCTCAGAAAAATGTGGATGTCTATACAATAGGGTCAGCAGACTTTATTCACTGGAGAAATAATTTCTTCATAATCAGGATAATTTTATCCATCACCTCTTAAGGGTAAGACATGAATGGTTTCCTTGTGCCACTAGAGGAAATTCTGCTCAGAAACCAAGTACTTGTTAGGGAAACTGCTTGATTAAGTATTCTGGGTGAATATAATACTGATCTCAGGCAACTATAGCTGAAGTCATCTCAAGTACAATGGTCATTGTACACACAAGAATCAGGGGCATATTTTATTTCTAGGTAAAAACTATTTTTAAGGTACTTCATAAATCACTGGCAAGGTCAACCACACTAAACATTCCAGAACACACAGGGGAAACCTTCGTGGGCGTGCCCAGACCTCTGGGCTGCAGCGATGCATTGTTCTGAGGCTTCCTGCATGGAGCTGTCCCTGTCGTCAGCAAGTCTGCTGGGCCCACAGCAGTGCCTGCGGGAGGCTCACTGTGACCTGGCTGCACAGGTGCAGGAGACACCATGGTCTACATGGCCAGTCTCCCCACAGTGCAGTGATCACCACATGGCACACCTACTGCAGGCCCGCTGTCTTCATGCAGCAAATAAGACCACAGCAGCCCACAGAGCCGTGGAGAACATTAAGTGGATTAATAAAGATGGAGTGCTTTGCACCCAGCCTGTCATTCAACCAGTGTTCAGCATTCACAGATAGGGATGACCACTGTTTATCCCGGGCCACGCTGATCACCTTACCCAGGTGCATTTAGTGGTAGGATCAACCCTGAGCCTACTGTTAATACACATGAATGCATGCATGAATAATGAATCACAAATGAGTGATGAGTTCCCTATGTTTATAGATGAGGATAGCAAGAATCAGAAAACCTATATTGTGCAACCTTCCTTGTGACAGAGGTGGCCAAGGCAATATAATGGAAACTGTGACTAGAATTCACAATTTCCTAACCAGGAAAGCAGGTGAGGTGGGAGATGAGTAAGCGGCAGGAGGCCTTCATGCTTTTCTGTCTTCTCACTTTCTAGGTGTGAGAATACACCTAGAAATACACCTAGGTGGCTGGAGGTCCAGCAGCCACCACAGACTCTAAGCTGACCTTGAGAACAGAAGTTGCATGCTAAGACTGGCAAAGTATAAAGATAGATGGTGTCAGTGTCCCTCATATCTGTGGGGCCACTCTGTCATCCCTGGGCACACGTCACACTTTTCACTAATAGAGGAAGGAACATATCTATCTGATTCTAGCCATTGTTATTTTTGGTCTCCATTACTAGAAGCCAGATACATTTCTAACTGAAAAACAACTATTCTAGGCTGGGCGCAGTGGCTCACGCCTATAATCCCCGCACTTTGGCAGGCTGAGATGAGAAGATCACTTGAGGCCAGGAGTTTGAGACCAGCTTGGCCAACATGGTAAAACCCCCATCTCTACTAAAAATACAAAAATTAGCCAGGCATAGTGGCACATGCTTATAACCCCAGCTACTTGGGAGACTGAAGCTGGAGAATCATTTGAACCCAGGAAGCAGAGGTTGCAGTGAGCTGAGATCACACCACTGCACTCCAGCCTGGGCGACAAAGTGAGACTCTGTCTCCAAAAAAGAAAAAAATTCCTTGTTCTCTCATGTATTAATTAGGACGTGTAACCTTAGAAAGCCAGGAGCTTTCTTTGTCTTCATGCCTGGCTTCTGAACCTTGCCTAGCTTAGAGACACTTCTCACTCATCAGGAATTGAACCATGTCGTGGTTACCAAGCTACAGTTTTTGTTCATATGTATCTTCAGCATTCATGCTACATTCTGGCTCTTTCACCCAAATTGACAACAAGGTAGACATCTGTGAAATGACCTTTCCATTCCTCAGTTCCTGTGGTTGATTCTTCTCTCAGTTACAATACCACAAGGCTTAGCATAATTGCAGAGCCCTTGCATGTAAGAATGGATCTGCCATCCTCACGTATAAAGTCAAATTCGGGGATAAGAAAATTATTTCTCTGAAAACCGAGACATTGCCCTACAGTCTTCTGCAACTTTCTGCTGGGAGCAGGTCTGACACTCTCCTGAAAGCAGTTTGTTCCTTTCTGAGTAGCATGTGCTCTCAGATTGAATGTTTCCATACCTATTTTTAATCTGTCAATTAAATTGCTTATTTTTAATCACTGATAAATTAATGGATATAGCTTTGTTTTTTAGGAAATCTGCCTTATACATCGTTATGTAAGTCTAGACCAAGCATACTTTTCTCCCCGCTCAGGAAAATTTTCTAATGTTCTGCCTTTGATTATTGCTTCTTTGCAGTTATTCTTTGTTCTTCCTCACAACTGGCCATGTTATTTGAAGTCTGCTTCTCCTCTTACTAGCCTCCTTGACAACTGTATTTTTTTCATTGCTTTTATCCCTTTGTCCTTTTTCTGTGGATTCTAGGAGAGCAATTCGAGTTTGCCCGCCCCACTAGAGTGTGTCTCTGGGGCTTCAGTTCTTTTCTTTACGGCCACCGTGGAGTGCTGGGCTCTGCTGATGCAGGTGGGCGTCTTTGAAGCCTTTCCTCATTTGTGGGGTGCTTTTCACTGGGACTTGTGCCTCAGCCTCTGCCTTTGCATTATCCAAGCTCCTCTAATAATCTCTATCCTTATCGCTCGCTGAGAATTTCAAATATGGATCTTTAAATTCTTTTTTATTTCTTCCTAAAATTTTTTTCAAACATTGTATTTTCAGCTCAAGTCAGTGTATTCAGTTCAGATGTTCATTGGTTTGATTGGTCCACGCTCTGTAAAAACCGTATTACAGTGATACACAGCACACTTTCACCCTCTTGCCACCCTGGGTCCCCTAGCTGAATGCCCCTTGAAGAGCTAAACCCGGAAAGCACAGTGGGTTCATCCCCAGTCCTGATGTCAGTGCTTTGGAGACAGACACTCCCTGGGTGTGTGTGGTCTGCAGGGCTGAGGAAGGCAGGTTCTTTGACCCACTTAGGGTCAAGGTATGCTCTTGTGAATACGGGGAGGTGCTTAGTTTTGTTCCACCAAATAAGCTACACAGAAGAAAAAGCCACACCAATCCGCCCTCCACCTGGCCAGCAGCATTGTACCTTCGGGGACCACACCGTCAGGACTCAGTGGGACATGTCCGCCCCCTTACCTCCCCAACATTGCAAGCCCAAGCCAACAGGGAGGAGAACAGGCAAGGCCCAGGCTCAGGACAAACAGTAGTCCCTTCCGCAAGGGAGGGTAAGGTGCTCTCAGGGCTCTGCCGGGTTCAGTGACAGCCACTGGGCCACCAGGCCCCTTCTCGCCTACCTACCTCTGGCCAACTGAGCCACTAACAATGAAAATGTCCTCACTTGTGCCCTGAGACTGTCTCATTATTGTTGAAGATAGTGGAAATCCCTCCCACGGCTAACAATTGCTGACACTGTTCCTGTGCAGTTTTTTGTTGCTTTTTGGCTGTTTTCTGTACTTTGATGTGTATTTTAGGAATAAGTTGAAAGAGAGATTACTCAGGGCTACAATAGCCTCAGGTCACCGCTAGGCTCCTTCCCTTGAATCCCCATAACACAGAGGCCAGAAGCTGGCACTAACAGACTGTCAGTAAAAAATAGACAAAGGAATCATGAGTTTTGGCTGAGACATTTGGGACCAGAAACTGATCTAGACGCAGGCTGGGATGGATCTAGGGCAGGGGTTGAGATGCAGCAAGTCACAAGGGAAGAGGGGCCGTCAAAAGCCACTGAAGGCACGGACACCACCTGAGCCGAGGCAAGAGGCAACTCCAGCGTGCAAACCAGGCTGCCCAGGAAGAACAGGGCTGGACGGCAGGGCCTCGGCTGTGGGGCAGATGTGGAGCCACCACCACTCATCCAGGGGTTCAGGGATAGTGCAGGTACAGGCGAAGCTGAGTGTGAGGGGTGCTCCCAAGCCCTGCCCTCCTGGCTGCCCTCCAGCCTCTAGCCCGCAGCATGCTCTGTACCATGGAGCTCTCCTTTCCCATAACACAAAGGTCAGCCCGCATCCCTGCCTGCTCCAGGTATTTTAATGACAACCTCCAAACATTGGTTTGGAGGTCCGGACCCCTGCCCCTTGTCCTCCCATTTTCTCCTCCTCTCCTACAGGACCCACTGGGGCACATGTTCTGCTCTGTGCTTCTGTCCACCACCAGGGGCCGCCCTTCTCCTTCCGTCAGCTTTGGCAAAATCCCACCCAGCCTTCAAGGGCTGCTCCAGTTCCGGCGCCCCCAGGAGCCAGAGTCTCAGCCAGGACTGTCCTCCAAAGGATCACACTCCCCCTCATAGGTATCCGTGCCCTTACTGAGCCTCCCTTTGAGACCCGAGCCCCTCAGGGGCAGCGGGGGTCTCCTCCTCTCTGTGCCCCTCAGTACCTGACACCATTCCCAACACTAGGACCCTCAGCAGTTTGGAGGGTGACTGAAAGTGCAGGTGATATGTGGCTCTGCAACCGTGTGGTCTGCCCCCACAGACACACACACTAATTTGCCACAGTTGAAGGAACGTGCTTGAGCGTTTTCATGATTATGAGAGAAAAGACAAGAAGGAGGAGAAGGGAACAGGGGCTTTGGAGAAGTCGGGAGTTTTGAAGTTATACTCACTGTGGCTCCCTGGAGTCCAGGAAATCTTGAGAGGACAGTTTAATGGAAGACTTGATGACAAGCTCTTTCTCTTAAGAGTAACACAGTGGACCAAATCGTGTGAAACAAACCTCTCCCACATGGCTGTGAGCTTTATAGATGTCGTTAGGCAGAACAATGTCACTCAAAATTCCTCTCTACTTATTCAAAGACAACTTCTTAGGAGGCCCACAAAGGGTAAAAGCTGAGTGTCCTGGGGGGCCTGAGGGAGGGAGGAACATTCCTGCCAGGACACAAAGGTGGCTGAGCTGGGCTGGATATAAGCAGAAGGGGCAGGAGAGAGGGGGCAGGCATCCCACCCTCCATAGAAGGTCACAGAAACACAGGGGCCTGCTGTATGTGGACTTTGGGAGACCAGTGTTGAGGGGGCTTCAGCAGGCAGAGAGGCAGACAGCAGCAGGGACTTACCGACCTGGTGCGAGCCTCATCACAGCCCGAAGAGCTCAGGTTTGGGCCAAGACATCAAGGTTCTCCACTGAGAAAGAGTTTCTACTTTCACTCATGTACACACAAATGCACACACACTCACACACAGGCTTAGCTAGCATGAAAACCAAGCGGGTGCTCCCAGTGTTTATCTGGATCGAGTTGACTTGAGTTTAGATGGCAAGCAGTAGTTTAGAGCAGGGTGCTGGCCCCGGGGGCCCACGCAGGGCCTGAGTCTCAGTGGATCCTGATCCTCCCCCAGATCCCCCTTCTCCCTCCCCATGTACATCTATACATAGAGAGGGCTCCATGCCTGTTCGATTGGACCTCGTGAGTCCATCTGGAAGATAATTTAAAAGGGATGGAAGGATGATATACTAAGTAATGTAGAAAATGAAGTCTTGTTTACTTTAAAGATGGAGAAGACAGTTTGCCAATAAAACATAGCACTTCATTTCCCTCTAGAATTCTGTTATTAAAATTAATCTGCAATGAACTCCTGGCACCTCTCTCACAAGCCCTTCCAAAAGCTTTAAAAATAATAAAGCATGCTCAAGAAGAACAGAGTGCATTCCAGCAAGACAGCTGGACCAAATTGCCTTCTCCTTGGCGGGGGGAGTGGGAAGGAAGGCAGCTGGCAGCTTCATAAATTAAGCACATTAAGGACAAAATTAGTGAAGGAATGTCATCCCTCCATCTCTTCAGAGATACCCACAAACACAGTCTAAACATGAACATGAATTCAGCTCACAACTTCACTCTTGTACGCACAGGCTCCACAGAGACACACACAAATGCAGAGCCACAAACACACATGCAGAGACTTGGGCACAATCTTGACATGGGACACAGGCAAAATACACGTTTGTACACACAGACACAACATATACACCCTTCAGCAGGGATAAGGACTGAAAATCTTATGCTAAGTGAAAGAAGCCCGACCTCAAAGGCTGTGTATTATATGATTCTATGAAATGTTCAAAATAGGCAAATATGTACAGACTGAAAATGGGGTGGTGGTTGCCAGGGGCTGTAGGGCAGGCAGGTTGGGGAAGGGAAAGGGGAGGGACTGTTTCAGGCACATGGGGTTCCCTTTTGGAGAGATGAAAATATTCTGGAACTAGACAGTGGTAATGGTTATACAACACTGTGAATCTACCAACTACCAAGTAATGGCACAGTAGAAAATAGTAAGTGTTATGCTATGTGCATTTTATTACAATTTTTTTGAGAAAGAAAATTTAATCAAAACATTTAAAAAGGTGGACTGGGTCCCAAATCAAGGTCAATTCCCTCCTATCACAAGAGCTGCTGGTAATGATGCCATTTTTACAGTTCATTTCTCCCATGGTGCGGGGATATTGGCATTAAAGCACTTAATTTTTTTTCTCTGTATTGGCAGAAGCAGGTATGCGAGCTGGGAACTATTGCTATGAAAGGTGTTGTGTAGATATTAATTCACCAGGGTATGTGCAGTTTTGGTGCCTCTCCAATAATGATGGTGAAACCCAAGCTCATGCAAGTCCTTACAAGGAAGAAAACATGCAGTGCCCTGCCATTGCTTAAGTGTCAATGTCAGGTGCTGGGACCATGCAGGTTTCTAAAAGTGGCCGAGGGGAAAAGGGGGTCAGAGTTTCACAGAGACCCACCTGGGCAGAGCGAGTCTTGTACCTAATCCTCTGGCATGAAATGGTGAAAGGCTGATGCCTCCAGCCCTTATGAGCCCTGCAGATAATGAGGCTTTGTGATCCCCTCTCCCTCTACACCCATTTCTGAAGAATGTTTGGCATCACGCAGCACAAAGACCATGCCAGGGTCCCCGTGGATTCTTCCCTGGAAAGCACCCAGAGGGGGTCTGTGGTGGCCCAACCCTGCCCAGTCTGAGAAAGAGATGATGTTTGGCAACCCGCACCATCCCCTCGTTTTAAAGTCAAAAATTTTACAAAACCTTTCATTTAAAACATTGCAGAGCGTGACTTTGAGAAATGAAATACATTTTGTAGGATGTAGGCATTGTCACGCACAATTTCTGCCCTTCTCTGCCCACATCCCTACTCTCTTCTTTCCAAGAAGAGCCTGGGGCACCTGTGGCCACTTTGGGCGAGGCTAAGTCAGGACAGAGAGGAGCTAAGACACCGGCAGGAGGAGGGTAAGAGGAGGCCGCGACTTTGCTGCAGTCCCTGAGAGCAGCCAGTGTGAATCACGTGTTGATTAATACAGATAAGGTCAAGCCTAGAAGGCCAGTTCTATTAAACTCAAATCCTATTATCACATTTCACATGGAGATTACAGCCTCTCAAATAATGGTAGCTATGTGCAATGGGGTGACATTGGGGTTTTTCGGGCACTGGAGAAATTCTTTTGACAGGGAAACGAATGTGCTGAAGGCAGAACGATGGATGAGCGAGATGGGCCATTTCCTGAGAGCCCTGAGACAGGATACAATGCGGCTGTCATGCTAAGTGACATTCGGTCCCTTCAGAAGGTGGCCTGGCCACGCCTGAGAGCAACCCCGACCCCAGCAGCAGGGTCACCCTTGGCCACGGAGCCTGCAGAGATGGCCAGGGCTGCACACCTCTGGAGGGACATGGGCAGGCAAGGCGGAGCCCACCCAGATCATCGGTGTATTGGTTTACACAAAAGCATCTCTCTGTGTTTTAGATACCTAACACGTTCTAAAAGGCAATTTTTTTAAGTAACAATGAAAGAATGAAATTGTAGATTATGTGCACCCTGCAATGCAGAATAAGCACGAAAGTTTCCGTACAACTTTATTCCTAGAAACATAAATGTCATATAAATCACAAAGAAATATTCTCCGTTTAATGGCATTTTATGAATTTAATAAGTTCTTTTCCTCAAATCAGCTATCGGTAAACTTCCAGGAAGCCTCCTCTATATTGCACATGGAAAACACAGGGGTGAATGGTATTTGTTTCCTCTGGGAAATATTTGCTGATTGTAGAAAATTGTGTGAGATCCTTCCCACTTAAGGAAAATACCTTCATGAGGCAGAATTGATTTCCTCAAAACTTCAAGATTGAGCCTAGAGAATCAATGTGTGCACTCATGTACACACATGAGCACACACACACACAAGTGCAGTGATGGATAGTGGATGGCCCCCAAGGTCCCCGTCCCTGCTATAGGATCCACTCCCAGGGGTTGTGAGGGAGGGGCTATTCCCTCCAGTGACCAAAAAGGAGCTTCTCGCAGTTGTGGGCCTGACGTGATCAGAGCCTTTACAAGTGCCCTTCTGGAGGGAAAGACGGAAGTGGGAAAGGGCCATCCCAGCAGCAGGGTAAGGGCAAGGAGCTGGGGTGGCCGCTAGGAGGTAACAACAGCCCCTGGGTAACATCCAGCATGAGAATGGGCGTCCCCATCCTACAATTCGAGGAATTGAATCCTGCCAAGAGCCACGTGAGTCTAAAGAAACAGCCCAGGCCACGCCTTGATTTCAGCTTTCTGAGACCCCGCATGGAGAGGCCAGCCACATTGGGCCTGAACTTCTCTGTCCTAAAGAAACTGCAAAACAACAAATAGCTGTTGGTTCCCCAACGTGTGGTAATTTGTTATGCAGCAATAAAAACCCACACACTCACACCAGCACCCTTCCAACAGCAGCCAGCTTCTGAGTCCATTCTGCAAACAATTCCAGTAACCAAGATCTTTCCACGGCATTTGGTAACTCCTGCATTATATCCCTAGTCTACTTCCCGAATGTCCTGCAAGTGCACTCACACACACACATTGACTCACACACACTCACACATGCACTCACATACAAATACACACACATTCACACTCACATACAAATACATTCACACATTCACACATGCACTCACATACAAATACACACACATTCACACTCGCATACATACACATTCACACACTCATACACATTCATACACATGCACTCACATACAAATACACACACATTCACAAATACATTCACACACTCACACATGCACTCACAGATATACATTCACACATACATTCAAATACACATTCACACACACACAGATACATTCCCACACACGCACTCACATACAAATACATTCACTCACATGCACTCACATACAAATACATTGACACACACATGAACTCACGAATACACATTCACACACTCATACAATACACATTCACACATAAATAAACACACACATGCACTCATACAAATACACACAAATGTAAATACACACATGCACTCACATACAAATATCCACACATGCACTCACAAATACACATTCACACATGCACTCACATAAAAATCTACACACACATACACATGCTCTCACAAATACATTCACACACATGCACTCAGATAAATACACATTCACACATACACATGTACTCACAATTACACATTCACACACATGTACTCATACAAATACACATTAACACACACATGCACACACAAATACACACATTCACTCACTTGCATTCACATACCAACACACAATTCACACTTGCACTCACAAATACATTGACACATGCACGCACAAATACACATACTCTCACATGCAATTACACATTCACACACATGCACTCACGTAAAAATACATTCGCTCACACACATGCACTCACAAATACATGCATTCACATGCACTCACACATACACACACATTCACACACGCTTATGCACTCACACACATTAACTCATGAACACACATGTCCTAATACAGATACACACACTCACACACACTCAAATATACACACTTACACACACTTGCACACTGACATTCACTGTCATACATGTACACAATACACTTGCATACATGCATTGTCATACACATTCACTCACACTCATACACACATTCACACATACACAGTCACACACATGCACTCATACACATACAGGGACTCTCATACACATGCACTCACACACATGCAGTCACACACTCACATTCACACACTCATTCACATTCACATGCACTTGGACACAGATACACATGCAGGCACTCGCCTTCACACACGCACTCACACTCAGGCACTCACACTCTCATACACACTCGATCACACAGGCAGGCACACACACACACACACATGCACACGCACTTGAAGAGCTCCCGGGGGGAGTCTGAAACAGACTGGATGCTGTGGGACCTCCAGGGCCCTCCAGCTGTGGGAGGAGCCAGTGCAGGAGTCACTCCTTCTAGTAAATAGATGGCTGGCCTGAGGAGGCCAGGGGTCGTCCTGCAGAGGAAGCGAGTTCTGTGCAGGATGGGAGATGGGAGGGTTCTGTGTGGGGGACGGAGCACAGAACGCTCTTGAAGGCGGCAGGAGTGGGAACGGGAGCCTGGCTGGTGCCCAGGAGATGGCAGTCAGGTTCCACCGAGTCTGAGCTCTTTCATGGGAAGGTAGGGGCCGGGAGCTGGCAAGAGGTTCCCGCAGTGTGGATGTGGCAGACAGCTCTGCGGGCCATGTGGAAAGGGGGCTGGGCCAAGGGCGCCGGAGCAGACACCATCACCCAGGTCAGGGCTTGGCAGAGATGGCGGCAGGGGACTGCCAAGTAGAGCTGCTGCGCAAGGGGCTCCTGCAGGGCAGAGCACGGGGAAGGGCAGTGCAGCCCTGCAGAGGGACAGAAGCGATTGCCGGAGCAGAAACAGGGAGAAAGGGCCCGGCTATCCCCCGAGAAGTCAGTTGAGAGAACAAAAGAGCAGGCCCTTATCCCACCAGGATAAGTGCCCCCGGCAGAAAACAAAACAAAATGTAAGGATGCACTTCTCCCGTTGCCTTCACGTTCTCAGCTAAAGACCCGAGGGCCCAGAGTGAGGCTGAGGGCACCATGGAGGCAGAACGCCATGCAACTGTGGGCCTGCATGTGGCTCCAAGAAACCGAAACCCACTGGGGCTCAGCTCCTCTGGGAAGCAGCCAAGGGGGTGCCCTGTCCTGGCAGGACCGTGGCTACAACTCCCCCGCAGCCTTGCCCACGTCCCCCTCCCCTGCTGTCACACATGCTCGCTGCGCTGCCAAGCCCCCGGGACGCCCTTGTCATTTGGAGGTAACAAAGTCCTCATGTTGTGATTCAGTCATTTCCCTCGGGGAGTAAGGGACTTCAAGAAGACCATGGACAGGTGCTATTACACAACTTCTTCACTGAAATTCTCCTGCCAGTACTTTCTCACTGTTTAAAATCAATAAGAAGGAGGTACTGTATTAGTCTGTTTTCATGCTGCTGATAAAGACATACCCGAGACTGGGCAATTTAGAAAAGAAAGACGTTTATTGGACTTACAGGTCCAGATGGCAGAGGCAGCCTCACAATCATGGCGGAAGGCAAGGAGAAGCAAGTCACATCTTCCACGGATGGCAGCAGGCAAAGAGGGAGAAATTGGGTGAGGAAATTCCCCTTATAATACGATCAGATCTCTTGAGGCTTAATCACTATCACAACAACAGCATGGGAAAGACCTCCCCTCATGATTCAGTTTCTTCCCACCAGGTCCCTCCCATGACATGTGGGAATTTAAGATGAGATTTGAGTAGGAACAGAGCTAAACTATGTCAGGTACCAAGGATAAAACCCAGGGAGCAGCTGAGGGGCCGCCAGGGGCGAGAATGAGAGGAGGGTGAAGGGCAAGTCCAGGGCCCCAGGAGTGTGGGTCCCAGGCAGAGGCAGCCCCAAACGCAGGGAACAGGCTCTTCCCTCCTCTAAGCCCTTCTGCTTGCCACCAAAGGGCTGACTCTCTGAAAACCAAGCTCACAGTGACCACTGGGTGGGCAGGAAGCTTCCTGCAGGTTGAAAGCACAGAGGAGAGAAGAAGTCTCAAGAGCATGAGCCGAGTGGGGCTGGGGGGGCTGGGGGTCGTGGCATGCGATTCACGTGGCCAGGGTCCCACCTCCCTGTCAGAGTGTAGGCCAACCAGCTGGTCTCTGGGTCAGGATGCTGCCTCACCGCTCACCATTGCACACCCCTTCCAGACAGAGGCCTGTGGCTACCTGGATTCTCCCCCAGCAGAAAGAATGTGGACTTCAGTGCGTGAAAGTCTTTTCCTCAGTCTGTTCAGGTAGAGGTATCACTGGTGGTCCAAGATGCTGATCAAAACAGAGCTTCCACCTCAGCCTTGACCAATGACGGAGGTTCTGATAACATTACTGTGTATGGCACCATCACAGGCCAAAATTCATAGCAATGTTTTGTTGAATCTAATTTTTGTTATGCTGTATATTTTTTGAAATAAATGCATATTTTCCTAGACACTGAGTCAATTCCATAAACACCTGTGGGTGCCACCAGGGGTGCTACGAGCAGAAGCCATTGGAGAGATGAAGGCTCCTGCTGCTGGGAGACTTGCCAGACAGAACTCATGTGCTATCGGTTGGGTGAGGGGAGTCCGGGAAGGTTTCACTCAGGAAGGGACGTTGAGCAGGCATAGGGGAGGAGAGGACCAGGTGGGATTTGCTGGGAAGATAAGAGAAAGGCAGTGCAGAAAGAGGAAATAACTCCTGCAAAGACCAAGATCTTAAAGAATTAAACTAAGGAAGTGCCAATATAAATAGAGGAAAGGGGAAATACGAGACCCATTAAAGGAGAGTGAATTCCAAAGGCTTCCATGATGGGGTTTAAGGAGCTAAGGCATTCAGCATGACCCCCTGTGAGGGAGCAAAAGGTACCGTCACCAGTGAAGACTTGGAAGTGGCTGGAGGAGCAGGCTGCAGGAAGGAAGTGAGCTCCGTCTTGAGTGTGTCTGCTGAACTTTCCAAAGCTGCTGTCTGCTAGGTGAGTTCATCTGGAGACCAGGAAGCAGGGGCAGTGGTAAAATAATAATAATAATAATTAATTAATTAAAAATATTTTTTAAAATTCCTGGAGTGTGAGTTACTCAGAAAGAGCATCTGCAAAATTAGCAGAGAGCAGAGCCATGTGGAGCACACATTTCCTACAGAGTCTGTAGGGTAAAAATACACAGAAGGTGGGTGCAGACAGAGAAGATGTGGTTGCAGAGACTGATGAAGAACAGACACTGCAAGAAAGAGCAAGGGACACGTGGACCCACAAGCATTATCACTGCCAGCTGGGGAGCAAAATACTTTCTGGGTGCCACGTGCTTCGTCTGTAAGGCCTCTTCAGTCTTCCCAAAGTCTCTCTGCAGTTACTTGCTGTCCTCCCCATTTTATGGATGAGAAAAAAGAAGTCTCAGAGCTAGTCAGTAATGAGTCCAAAATCACACTGCTCCTACCTGGTGGAGCTGCTGCTGGAACTTACTGCAAAGCACATGCTCCTTCCACTCTGCTGGGCAGCACCGAATTTGTCACAGAGGAACAGGAAGGCCACACCTTCAGATTCTGGAAAGAGAACAGGTGAGAGGCGTGACTGTCATCTGCCTGCAGGATAGCAGTTTCAGTGGAGTTTGGGAAGTTGGAGCCAGGTTTCAGAGACTAATTGAGGGGCTGGACGGGGAGCGATGGAGGCCAGGCCAGCTTCTCTTGCCAGAAAGAAGTTCAACTGTGACTTGAGACAGGCCTCACTCAGGCTTCTCAGCGAGGGCATTTTCACTTTCTCTCTTTTATTTTTTCTTTCCTGCTGGTGTTTTAAGCTTGTGCATGCTCTTAATCTGTGGGGGAAAGAGTCAAAGAAGGAAACATGGAGGACTTGGGAAAGTAAGAAGTTAAATAAAGGAAACAACATAAAGGAAGAACATACTTCCATCAAATAAAGTACTCAAGAGGAAAGAGGTGAAGGTGTCAAGATGGAGAAGGAGGAATTATCCCCAGACCAGAGGGCAGTGCCTTTGCTTCAGAGACCTGAGAACAGCAGGGAGGGGCATTTGTGGGCTTAGGGCCAGGAAGTTGAAGGAATCCTCTTCTAACCTAGGGAAGGACATGCATGCCAGCAGGGGCTGAGATGGTGCAGTGGGAAGAGGGACTGAAGGAGCAGTGTAACAGCAGAATGGCGGTTCCCTAAGGAAGAAGAGCATGCCCAGCCGAGCCGTGTGCCCCCAGCAGGAGACTTCACACAGTCCTTGAACCAATCACGTAATTCTCCTGTCTTCTTGGCCAGCCTCAGCTGCAGGTGAGCAGGAGGAGAGAGCAGACGGCTCTACGGGTTCACAGTTGAGCACTGGCAGAAAGTCAAGGGGAGAGGGACTGGCAGGGGCTGGAATGACCTTCAGAAGACATTTACGAGAAGAAAGGCATGTTGCAATGTGTGTTGTAATGGGAATTGGCAAGACTGTTATACCACCAAGCATCTAAGGGTGCAGTTTTGAATCATGTCAAGATAGTTCTACTTGGAGCTTTGTTTAAAGGTTTCCTAATCTTCTCCCCATCCGCCTCTCTTTCAACACATAGTAGATAAATGCTAAATAGACAAACGTCCCACTTAGCCTCAGTAACAGAGGAAACCCAAGCTGTAGGGTCATCGAAGACGCATGGAGGAAAAATGTGAAATGTCCACACGCACAGGCGGTGCTCAGTCCCCGCGTGCAGCCTGGGTCCCTGATGCCGTTCCTCTCCAGAATGGCAAGCTCATCCTTTGGGGCTCTGAGTCCTCAGAGCTGTCTTCTTCCGCATTCTTCTCCTCACAGCAGTCTTTGTTCCCTTATCTGTCCCAGGACTTGAGGGGCTGAAGCCCTCCAAAATTCTAGCAGTTTATGAACCCTCCTTCTCCCTCAGCAGCTGCTCTGTAGCCATTTCTTCTGCATCCTCCTAAGATACTATAAGAAAGGGTGCACCCGGCCCCAGAGTGCTGGGTGACTCAGTCATTCCTAGCTTCCAGATGGATGGCAAGCCCAGGGCTGTCAGTAGGGGCATGCACCGGGGACAGACAGCAAGCAAGAACAAAAAAGAACGTCGTCTTTTGGCCATCTTCCCAGAGTCTTGCACCTCGTCACCAGTCTTATTAACCATTTGGTCTAAAATATTACCTCAAAAAATGTGATGAAAGTAAGCCACTCTTTAGAAATCATGCAACTGTCACTATGGAAAACAGTATGGTGGTTCCTCAAAATATTAAACACAGAATTGCCATCTGATCCAGCAACTCAACTTCATTTCTAGGCGTATATACAAAAGAACTGAAAGCAGGATCTCAAACAGACATTTATACGCCCGTGTTCATGGTAGCACTGTTCACAACACCCAAGAGGTAGAAAAACCCAGTGTCCATCGATGCATGAATAGATAAGCAAACTGTGATATAGACATGCAATGCAATGTTCTTCAGCCTTAAAAAGGAGGGTCACTCTGACACATGCTGCTACGTGGATGAACCTTGAGGTCATTATGCTACCTGAAATAAGCCAGTCACAAAAGGACAGATGCTGTTTCATTCCACTTATATGAGATGCCTAGAGTAGTCCAATTCCTAGAGACAAAGAAGAATGGCGGTTGCCAGGGCCTCGGGGGAGGAGGAAATAGGGAATTGTTTAATGGGTACAGTTTCAGATTTTCAAGACGAAAAGACTTCTACGGATAAATCGTGGTGACGATTGAACAGCAATGTTCAATGAACTTAATGCCACTGAACTGTACACTTAAAAATGGTTAACATGGTACATTTCATGTGATGTGTACTTTACCACAATAAAAAAAATTTTAATCACACAAATGCTTTCTTCCTGCGTACTCCAGGAGCAGCAGTCACACTTCTGCCCCAAGGAGTGAAGCAGAGTACAGAGCTCACCCGCTGCCTGGGACCTGATGAAAGATCCAAGCAGACAGGGGCCCCCTGCGGAACCGCGGACGCAGAGCGGCCTCCCATTCCGGCAGCAGCCAGGACCCCCGACTCCGGATGCAGGGTCCCCGCCGGCGCCCTGTGACAGCCGCCACGCGCTGCGTAGGCCGGGCAGACTGCTCCCACTCGGCGCTCCCCTCCTGGACCCCTCGCAGCTCTCCTGCGCAGCGGCCAGGCTACTTTCCCGGTCTCCATCAAAGACACAAATTATCGAAATTCTGTCGCTACTCCAGACAGAAGCGAACGCGCGGTGCCATTGTTGGTTGGGGACGCAGGGTTGGGCCGGAGAGGCAGCTCGGAGCAGGGCGCGGCCAGAGCGGGAGAGCGGGGCGCAGCAGGCAGGCTGGGCTGGGACCCCTGGCGCTCTTCCGGGCTGGTTCCACGGCCGCCCCGCAGCGCCCTCTGCCGGCCAAGACCAGAGCGGGTGTGCGCGCCCCCGGGGCCCAGCAGCTGTCCCTGCTGGGCCTGGGACGCGCAAAAGCGAAGCCCAACTCTCCCGAGACACGGGGCTTCTGGCGGGGATTATTTTTTACCCCTCTTCAAAAGGCCAGGATGTCTTAGATCTCGGCACCGCGTTTCTAGTGTCCCTCTGAATCGACCAGTGAATGAACCCATTTCCAGGAAGCTGAGTGGTGCAAAATGCGAAAGAGTGAACCCAGCCGGAGTCGAGAAGGGCGTTCCGGACGAGGGCCCCATGGGCGAGAGCTTGCGGGTGTGAGGGGCTGGGCTCATGATGTCGGCCTGGCTTCTCCCTACCCTAAAAAGTCCTTGTGCAGACGAGTCACTGACCACGGCGGAAAGGCTTGCCTGGCCGGGCTCTCCGCTGCCTGCACGGAGCTCGAGGCGGGAGGTGAGAGGGCTCCGGACCCCGCCCTTCCCTCTTCCTCCTGCTCACAGCTTCGGGCCACCCCGGGCCACGGCCTGGCCCTGTGGACCTCATCAGCTCACAGTGGTCACCGAGACGCTCGCGGCGCCCGGCTCCTGCGCACCTCCAGCTTCCTCCGCTTTCCGAATCCCACACCCTGATGTCCTCCGTACCGGCCTCACTTCAGGCCACCGATCTCACCTCCGTCGGCGGCTCCTCCTGTCCTGCCGCAGCTGGAACTCCAAGGCCTTTCCTTAAAGCGCTGCCTTGGAGACGCCCTCAAGGCCCGGCCCCTGGTTCAGCCCCTCACCGTCGCGTCCCTCCTGCGCTCTGCCGCCTCGCCTGGGCCGCTGGAGGTGTTGGGAGAGGGCGGCTTTGTGCACTGTGACCCCCGCAACCTCAGGGCTAGAAGTGAATCCGCCTGCAGCCCCGCGCCTCCCACTCTCTCACACGACTCCTCACGCCCACTCCTCTCCTCAGCCTCCCAGCACCTCTTGGGCTCACTCCGGGGTGGTGGTCTTGCTTCTGTCACCATGAGAAGGCAGGGGTCAAGGGATCAGGGGATCCGGGCAAGCCGCCTCTGACACCCCACCCCCGTGTGCCATCTGCTGCCCCTGCGGCCCCAGTCCTGCCCTAAGACCTTCCCAAGAGCCCTCTGGGGCAGCCCCCCGTGCCCCAGACCACCTACTCAGCCACCAGTCACGCCCTCACTTCCAACTTCCCCCTCCTCTAGATTATTCCAATGAAGGCCAAATCCAGTAGGGGTTCTCCACCTTACAAAGGCCTCCTCAGGACCCCACACCCCTCTGCCCAGCAACCTCCCCCTCTCCCCACTCCTGTTTCTCCATCACACCCTGACACATTCACCTTTACCTCAGCACTCCACCAAAACCACTCCGACACTTTCAGTGTCACTTTTCCGCCTTGCCCTGAGGCGCTCTCCGCGGTACTGGGCACCCCTAATCATTCCCACCTTGCAAGGCTTTCCCACACCTTCGTCTCTGCCTGACCCTCGCTCCCCAGTCCCTCAAACCTCCCCACAGCTTCTGTTGCCCAGGGGAGCCCAGCTTCAGGGGTGGTCTCTGCCCCTCTGGAGGCATGCTTCTGTCCCGAGGATTTCACCCACCCTCACTGTTTAAAAGGCCACATTTCCACCTGTGAGTTATGAAGGAACAGCCCTGTCCCAGCCAGCTTCTCACACCAGCTCCACACTCGCCTTTCCTCCCAAATGCCAAACCTTAAACTGAAAACACAAAGGGCAAACTCCTGATTCCCCTAATTTAAAAAAACAAAAAACAAAAAGCAGTCCGACCTAGGATCCAAGATGGCCGAATAGGAACAGCTCTGGACTGCAGTTCCCAGTGAAAACGCAGAGAGTGAGTGATCACCGCATTTCCAAGTGAATTTTTAACTGCCCACAGACCAGGAGATTCCTGGGCAGAAAAGCGCAACGAGTCTCCAGCATGGCTGTTTCAGCTGGCACAGTGGGTCTCTGCACAAAAACTCGCACAAATCCCAGTGCTGTTTCAACTGGCACCTGGAACTCCTGGGAGACAGAGTCGCCCATTCAACTGATAAAAAGGGGGCTCAAATAGGGAGCCAGGTGATCTGGCTCAGCTGGTCCCACCCCGACAAAGACCAGCAATCTGAAATGCTCTGGATTGAGAGTTTCACAGCAAGCACAGCTGGACCCAGGACAGTCCAGCTCTGCTGGGGGAAGGGCGTCCACTAGTACTGAGGCAGACTGCTATTACTGAGGCAGTCCACCATTACCGAGGGAGTCCGCCATTACTGAGGCAGATCCAACTATACCCCTATAAACAAAACTGCAAGGGAGTTCACACAGGAGCTGGGCAGAGCCCACAGCAGCTCAGCAAGGCCTCTGCTGGCAGACTGTGACTAGGCTACCTCTTTGCTGGACAGGGCATCTCTGAAAAAAGGGAGGAGAATGGCAGGAACTTATAAATAAAGCCCCACCTTCCTGGGAAAGAGCACCTGGGAAAAAAAGGCGGTTATGAGTTCCGCTGCAGCAGACTTAAAGGTACCTGCCCAGCAGCTCTGAACAGAGCAGTGGAGCTCCTATAAGGGACAGGCTCTCTCCTCAAGCAGCTCCCCAATCACCATATAACCAAAGAGACCCCTCACAAAGGAGAGCTCAGGCTGACATCTGGCAGGTATCCTTCTGGGACAAAGATAACAGAAGAAGAAACTGGCAGCAACCCTTACTGTTCTGCAGCCGCTGCAGGTGATCTCCAGGCAACCAGAGTCTGAAGTGGACCTCAGCAGTCCTACAACAAGGGGGCCTAACTGTTAGAAGGAAAACTAAGAAACCAAAAGAAATAACTTCATCAGAAAAAAAAAGGACATCTACTCAGAGATCCCATCTGAAAGTCACCAACTACAAAGACTACAGGGAGATAAATTCACAAAGATGGGAAGAAACCAGTGCAAAAAGGATGAAAATACCCAAAACCAGAATGCCTCTCCTCCTCCAAGGGATCACAACTCCTCTCCAGCAAGGGAACAAGGCTGGATGGAGAATGAGTCTGATGAATTGACAGAAACAGGCTTCAGAAGGTGGGTAATAACTTCTCTGAGCTAAAAGATCATGTTCTAACCCAATACAAAGAAACTAAGAACCTTGAAAAAAGGTTTGATGAAATGCTAATGAGAATAAACAGCTTAGAGAGGAATATAAATGAATTGATGGAGCTGAAAAACACTGCAAGAGGACTTTGCGAAGCATACACAAGTTTCAATAGCCGAATCAACCAAGCAGAAGAAAGGATATCAGAGACTGAAGATCAACTCAATGAAATAAAATGAGAAGGCAAGATTAGAGAATAAAGAGTAAAAAGAAATGAACAAAGCCTCCAAGAAATACGGGATTATGTGAAAAGAACTAATCTACATTTGATAGGTGTACCTGAATGTGACGGAGAGAATGAATCCAAGCTGGAAAACACTCTTCAGGATATTACTTAGAACAACTTCCCTAACCTAGCAAGGCAGGCCAACATTCAAGTCCAGGAAATACAGAGAACACCACAAAGATATTCCTCAAGAAGAGCAACCCCAAGGCACATAATCATCAGATTCACCAGGGTTGAAATGAAGGAAAAAATGCTCAGGCAGTCAGAGAGAAGGGTCGGGTTACCCACAAAGGGAAGCCTATCAGACTAACAACATATCTCTCAGCAGAAACCCTACAAGCCACAAGAGAGTGGGGGCCTATATTCAACATCCTTAAAGAAAAGAATTTTTAACCTAGAATTTCATATCCAGCCAAACTAAGCTTCATAAGCGAAGGAGAAATAAAATCCTTTATGAACAAGCAATTGCTCAGAGATTTCATCACAACCAGGCCTGCTTTACAAGAGCTCCTGAAAGAAGCATTAAACATAGAAAGGAACAACCAGTACCAGCCACTCCAAAAACGTACCAAATGGTAAAGAGCATCAACACAATGAAGCAAATGTGTCAATTAACTGGCAAAACAACCAGCCAGCATCAAAATGGCAGGATCAAATTCACACATAACAATATTAACCTTAAATGTAAGAGGGCTAAATGCCCCATTTAGCAAATTGGATAAAAAGTCAAAACCCATCAGTGTGCTGTATCCAGGAAACCCATCTCACATACAAGGATACACATAGACTCAAAATAAAGGGAAGGAGGAAGAACTATCCAGCAAATGGAGAGCAAAAAAAAAGCAGTAGCGACAATCCTAGTCACTAATAAAATAGACTTTAAACCAACAAAGGTCAAAAGAGACAAAGAATGACATTACATAACGGTAAAAGGATCAATGCAACGAGAAGAGCTAACGATCCTAAATATATATGCGCCCAATACAGTAGCACCCAGATACATAAAGCAAGTTCTTAATGACCTACAAAGAGACTTAGACTCCCACACAATAATAGTGGGAGACTTGAGCACTCCACTGTCAATATTAGATAAATCAATAGACAGAAAATTAACAAGGATATCCAGACCAAGCAAATCTAATAAACATTTACAGAACTCTCCACCGCAAATCCACAGAATATATATTCTTCACAGCACCACATCACACCTACTCTAATATTGACCACAATTGGAAGTAAATCACTCCTCAGCAAATGCAAAGAACGGAAATCATAATCATCTCTCAAACCACAGTGCAATCAAATTAGAATGGAGAACTCAGAAACTAACTCAGAACTGCATAACTTCATGGAAACTGAACAACTGGCTCTTGAATGTGGACTGGATAAACAATGAAATGAAGGCAGAAATAAAGATGTTCTTCGAAACCAACGAGAATGAAGACACAACATACCAGAATCTTTGGGACACATTTAAAGCAGTGTCTAGAGGAAAATTTATACCAATAAATGCCCACATGAGAAGCAAGGAAAGATCTAAAATCGACACCCTATCGTCAAAATTGAAAGAGCTAGAGAAGCAAGATCAAAAAACCTCAAAGGCTAGCAGAAGACAAGAAATAACTAAGATCAGAGCAGAACTGAAGCAGTTAGAGACACAAAAAAAAACCTTCAAAAAAATCAATAAATCCAGGAGCTGATTTTTTGAAAAGATCAACAAAATAGACAGACCACTAGCAAGATTAATAAAAAAGAAAAGAGAGAATAATCACACAGATGCAATAAAAAAACGATAAAGGGGATACCACCACAGATTCCACAGAAATACAAACCACCCTCAGAGATTACTACAAACAACACTATGCACATAAACCAGTAAAACTGGAAGAAATGGATAAAAAGAAAAAAAAAAGTCCCCTGCGATCTTCTTTGTCTTTCTTTCTGTTGCTTAGATCCAAATTGCGTTAGTCATCAACTACCTGTCTTCTCCTCCATCGAAACCCACTGTCAACAAATCCTGCTGGACTTGCCTTCAAGGAATACCTAGAGAGCAGCCACTTCTCATCACCTCCCTTATGCTCAGCACAGGACACACCACCACTGCCACTCCCGGAATCCTGGCACATCCACCCTCTTCTCCCTGCCTCCACCCTTACTGGCCCCTCTGCCAATCTAGTCACAACACAGTAGCCGGAATGGTCTTGCTAAAGTGTAAGTGAAAAGTCACTTCTTTGCTGAAAATCCCTGGATGTCTTTCCATCCCAGAGTCCTAAGATGTCTTTAATGGGCCTCCTGTGCTGGGCACTTACCCTCATCTACCCACAGTGGACCCCCAAACTCAAGCCCTCCCCACAAGGCTACCACCATCTCTGGATCTCCACAGCACCATCCGCCTGCTTGGAATGCAGCCCCCAGGTGTCCCCCGCTTGCTCCCTGACGCCTTCAGCTCTCTGCTCAGAGGTTCCTGCACAGCAGGCTGCTGTGGGTCGCCTTATTTAAGACTGCATCTCTCTCCCTCCTCCCTGCCCCTTCTTTTCCTTTTCCTCGCTCTGGTTTTCCAGAACCCTGGCTGCTTTCTCTCATTCAACATGTCCTGACTTGCTTATTGTCTTTCATTCCTCATTGAACTTGTGCTTCAAGCAAGCAGGGAATTTTTTTAAGAGACAGGGCCCCACTCTGTTGCCCAGACTGAAGTGCAGTGGCTTTTCACAGGTGCGATCATAGCCCACAGCAGTTGCAACCTCCCGGGCTCAAGCGATCCTCCCGCCTCAGCCTCACCAGTAGCTGGGACGACAGGCACGCGCCAGCAGCACGCCCAGCTAACTTTCTTCACCGCTAGGTGCCCCTTGCTAAGACCATTGAGGAGGACCTAGTGGATCTAAATCCCTGAGGGAATCCTATCTCTGCCTGCCCTCCCCTCTTTCCGGCCATTTTCATCATGTATTACTCTGCTCTGCGAGAATTTCTCCAGATGGAGTCTTTTCTGTCTCAGATTTTGGAGTCCATTTTGGGACTCACCACTGCTAGTGGGTTTTGCTTTAATTTGGGTCACTGTGGACCATTTAGAAATGGTCTAAGAACACTCCCTGTTCTCCCACTGCTGCTTTTTCCTATTTGCCTACACTGTTTAATCAAAGCTCTGGCACCTTAATACCCTCTGAGAGGCAGGCTGAAATTGTGTAAATGTGTTTCTGCCTTCTACAGTAACTATTTGGGTAGGGGCCTTTTGTGGTTCTAAGCACTGCTGGCTTGCTGACCTGCCTGGATATCTTCTGTGGCCTGTCCACACTTGTGAACTTGATTCACTGCCATGGAGCTGGTGGGATTCCATCAGTGGGATGTTGGGGCCCCCCAAGAGGCATCCACATGAAACTATTTTAGTTGAAGGAAAGGCCTCCCCACCGAGAGGTGAGTGAACCTTATACCTTACACCTTTCCTCCAGGGTGTTCAGGAAAGAGGCTAACCAGCAGAACGAGGCCTTCTCAGAAGGGAAGTAAGTAATCCACCACATGGGGTCCTTGGGGAGCACCCTCCTCGGCTGACAGGTGGCCAAGTTGAGCCCCAGGAAAAGCTGCAGCCTGCTATTCTGTGTGTGCTCTAAAGGAGTTCCGGAAAGCTTTTCCTTTATTCTCTCATAACTGCTTCCTGACCCACCCATTCCTCCAGCCTCTGGACTTTAGATGTCTTATTCAGTCAGATCTGTAATAATAACAAGAAGAGCTAAAATCATCCCGCCGTTTGCTGTATGCCAATCATTGTTTTCAGGACTTTACAGAAATTAACTCATTTAGTTAGCTCATATCAGCCCAATCAAGTAGTTACTATTGTTTTCCCAGTTTGAAGAGGAGGGAACTTAACTGCAGAAAAGTGAAGAACTGCCGGTGGTCAAGCAGCTGCTAAGGGGAATCCCTGAGACCACAGTTCACTCGCCAGTGGGCCGCAGGAAAAACAGAGAGGGCGAGCACATCTGAGACTTGCACTGCCATGCTGGGCCTTTGGGAGTGTCTGTGAGTTCGTGAGTGTGTGTGCAATCAGGAGTCACCTGGGAAGCTGGCCCAGGGCCTCACATGAAAGCCCAACCAGCCACAGCCACAACTGCCCTGCTCTTCTTATCAAGACCTTGCATAACAATAAGCTGTTTACATGCCAAGCCTAGAAAGGCAACAGGCTCTTCAAAGCCCATCTCTTATTGACCTAATAACCAGAGCGTCTAGCTTGTGCATATAGTAGGTTGCTTAATAAATATTTGTTGGAATAAAGACGTTAGAAACATTAGAAGTTTCCTTTGGATTCTGTATGTGTATGTATTTATGTATGCATGTGTACAACATATATCTGTAAGTACATGTATTATACATGTTTCCATGTATGTACATACTATATGTACAATATATACATGTGTGTGTTAATTTGTCAGAAGTAGCCTTTCACAAACTCTACCAAGAGACACATGATTTGCCTAGTAAAGGATTCCCAAACCAGTAGGAAGACAGTTTTCTTTCCAGTCTTAAAAAAGAAATATAACTAGCATCAATCAGAATTGAGAAGAATAGTCCTCCTCAACAATATCTCATATTATTAGAGGGTAATCCTGAAAAGATCAGGCTGCTACATATACCACACCTGTAGTTAAAATTTAGTTCTGTGAAACCTTGTCTTCTAAGTGTACCATTTATGGAGTCAGAACATAAAAGATCTTAAAAATGAACCCTTCAGAAGGTTAAAAAAAGCCGCCAACTTAAAAATAAACATTTAGACATTGATTTTGGAAAGACCTAAAAAGGATGTTGCAGAAAGTCCACAAAACACGGCACGAACCAAATTCAGGTTCAAGGCTGCACACCAATCGACAAGAACTGGTTGGGCATGAAACAGCCATCCCACTTTTACAAATCTGCACAGAGAACCCTTAGAAAGTCACAGAGTGTACCCCATATTCCAGTCTGTAAAGACTATCACTCGTTAGCATCACTTTAATATTCAATATATATTTCTCATAAAAACCAATATCTATTAGTCCATTTTCATGCTGCTAATAAACACACACCCAAGACTGGACAATTTACAAAAGAAAGAGGTTTATTGGACTTAGAATTTCAAGTGGCCTGGAGGCCTCACAATCATGACGGAAGGTGAAAGGCATGTCTCATATGGCAGCAGACAAGAGAAGAGAGCTTGGACAGGCAAACTCCCATTATTAAAGCCATCAGATCTCGTGAGGTTCAATCACTATCGTAAGAACAGTGCAGGAAAGACCCACCCCCATAATTCAATCACCTCCCAGCAGATTCCTCCCACAACACATGGGAATTGTGGGAGTTACAATTCAAGGTAAGATTTGGGTGGGGACGCAGCCAAACCATATCACAATATGTTAATAAAACCACACAATTGAAATCCTCTACTATAAGCTAAATATGCAAAACATTAAAAAAAAAAAAAAAGAAACTGAGGATTAGAGGATAAATGAGTTTTTCCCACAAGAAATTTCATAAGAAATTGGCTGAGTATGGTGGCTCACACCTGTAATCCCAATACTTTGAAGGCCAACACAGGAGCATCACTTGAGCCCAGGAATATGAGATCAGCTTGGGCAACATAGTGAGACTAGTCTTTACAAAAAAAAAAATTTTAATAAAATAATATTTTTAAAAAATTGGCCAGAATACAGGGCCAACTGGACTTGAGGGATTGCAGAAAGTGTCCTCAAACTTGGAAGTCAAGAAAGATGAACTTTAAAAAACAGTCCTGTGTCCCGTCATTCTTGGCGTTAGAACTGTCTGAAATGTGTACAGCATGCATTTCAAAAACCTATTCAAATGTTCTTGTTTTTCTATCCAGATATGTTTTGGTTCTGTTCCTGTCTCATACCTGTCCAGAATGTCTTGCCTGCTACTGAGTCACTTGCTTGAAATCTGGAAGTTCTATCTCAGTGTGCTTAGCAGGAAGAATCACACAGGAAGGATACAGGTTCTTGCTGACAGGGATGAATGAGGACGGATACAGGTTCTTGGGTGATGAATAGGAGATAACAGGGGAAAATGAGTCAAAGGAATTGTGTCCAGAAGAGGAAGTAACTTCATGTTAGGTCAAAGGCATGACAGAACAAAACTCAACAGAAGAACTGCAAGTTATTTTAAAAAGCTAGATTCAAACAGTGGGTGGGTGGCAGAGGAAATCATCAGAAATGGGCTGGAAAGTTGGGCAGTACTCTCACTGAACTCTAGAGGGAGCTGCTGAGCTTCACATAGATACCACCCCCCACCCTCCACCACCACCACCATCTCCCCCCACCACCACCCCCATCCCCCACCACCACCACTACCCCCAGACCTGCCTACTTCTCCATCACCTGGGTTAGAGGGCTGGTGGGGGGCTCTGGTCTAAGTGATGAATTTCTGCAGCACTGAACAGTGTGTGTTGTCTAATGGGAGAAATTTCAACAGTAATCAAAATTACAGGGCTGGCAGTCCAGTCCTCTCCTTTTTCTGCAGAAGGCTGGGAAGATGTAGCTGGAGGTAGCTTGGATGGGAGGCTCACAGGATAAATTCAGTACTTGAAGTTTTAACCCTTTCATATTCCCAGGGATTGTTAATCATCACAGATTTCTTCTCTCATTTTTTGCTTGTGCTTTCTGTCTCTCTCTCTCTCTCTCTGAAATTTCAACATTTAAGCAAGTTCAAATCTCTCCCATCTTAAAAGCAAAAAGCAAACAAAAAATGCCTCAACAGCAGTTCCTTCTAGCCACCATCCCACTGTCTTCCACTTAATATCAAGCTTATCAAGAGAACTGATTCACTTTTGTTGACTCACATCTCACCGACACTCCATGCAGTCCAAACAGATTTCTGCCTTCATTAGTTCCCCGATAATGTGTTCCTTCAAGTCATCAGTGCGCTCCATGTAATTGGTTTCAGTGGATGGTTTTCAAACTGCTTCTCACTTTCTCATACTTCTCCTGGTTTCCCTAACTCCACATTCTCTTAGTTGTTCTCCTCTATCTCTGGGTACTCCTAAAACTTTTGCAGTCTACCCTTTTCTAACTGTCTGTATATGTACAGATGACTCAGAGGCCAGTCCTATAAGGTCCTCATCTTCTAACTCTGTCTTCTCTTCCCAAGGAGTTCTCATTCATAACATTCGTTACCATGGTTACCTGGCTAGATGCTCACTGACCTCTGTTCTTCTTGTGGGGCACATAGAACAACTGTAATTCCCAGCTTCTCTTACGATTATGTTGGGGCCACATGACTGGGTTCCAGCTCATGGGACAAGGACGGAAGTGGCATACACCATAAAACATCCTGCACCCCTTTGTTCTAGAACTCAGATCCTGAAGGCACCATTTGGAAGATGGCCATTCAGGAGAACATTCTGACCCACAACAGACTTTGTGAGAACAAGAAATTAACTTTTATATGTTCAGCCACTGAGATTTTCCAGGAGTTGTTTCAAAAGCATTAATTACCCTAATACACATCTACCACCTGCCTGTAGCTGACTCCCAAAGGTACATCTCTACATAGACCTCGTCTTGAGCTCTGAATCTGAATAGATGTGTCTCCTCAATATCTCCCATCATAAGTCCCAAGGGCCCCTCTTCCTGAATATGCAAACCTGACCTCATGGCACTCCCAGTTGCTTCTCTCCCTCGGTTTCCACCTCAGTGAGTGGCACCTTATCTCTCCAGCTGCAGAAGCCAGAAACTCTGAAATCATCTTCCATGTCGTCTTTCCCTCACATTCCCCAACCTGCACCATCAGACATCTAGTCAATCCCTAAACCTAGTGGATTTTTCTCTCCTAAGTTGTACTTTGTCACCATTACTTCCCCAGTACCACCCACCATCAGCTCTTGCCTAAGCTGCTGTGAATCCTCTGCTGCATACCTTTAATCTGCACACCTCTAACCCTGCCATCTAAATTTTTAAAGAACAAAACTAGCCAAATCACAGCCCTTCAGCCCTGGCTGACTATTGCTCCCAGAATAAAAAAAATTGGCAACCTCAATGCAGCTGCAAGACCCCACCTGATTAAGTCCCTGTGAGTTTCCCAAACCTCATTTTATGTCCCTCTGCCATCAGGCTCCGTGCTCCAACTACTCGGCCCTTCTTCCGTTCCTTGAAACCACTGGGATCCTTCCTTCCTCATATCCCTGGTCCCAGGACCCTGCTCCATGGAGACAGAGAGATCTTGGGCCCTTGCCTGCAGCCCAGGCTACAGGCTCCACATGCATCACTGCGCCTAATCCTCAAAACAATCCTGTGAGTACTTTACGCACATCCAATGGATGGGAAATTTGAAGTTCTGGGGATTTAGAAAACTTTTCAAGGTTTACATATCCAGTAAGTGATAAAAGCAGAATTCAAATGTCAGCCTGCTTGACTGCAGCATCCGCGCTCTCACTCCCTACACTGTGAGGGAGACACCTGCGATGGTTGAGAGGACCATGAGGAAGGACCAGGAAGGATGGGATTCATTGAGGAAGAGTCAAGGCCCCAAAACACCCATTCCAGAATAACTACAGGCAAGAGGGCCTGCAGGGACAGAGGACGAAGCCAAGCCAATAGCAAGGCTGGCACTCTGCCCGAAGCATCTCCCATGTTCCTTCCTCTTCCCAGGCCCTCAAAGGACTCCAGTTATTGTCCCCACAACTCACGAGGGAGTCCACGAGTAACATACTTAACAGTATTTGGTAGCTATTATCTTTAAGATAAGAAAATTATCGAGATAATCCATGTCCTCATCACTATCACACGTTTTATAAAGTGTCTTGCCAAGCATAGAAAGGAAATTGGTTTTAAAAAATAAAAACAGTTATTGAGCACCACGGGATCAAAAGTTTTAGGTTGTCAAGAGATGTGATCCTTATTCCTGCAAAGCTTAAATACCCACTGGGATGCATTTCGGTTATCCACAATCATGGAACAGACAAATCCAAACGTAGTGGGTAAAAGCAGCCACTGTTTCTTTATGTCTCACTTTTCTGTAGCAGGGGAAATTGGGCAAAGTTTGGCTGGGTGACTTCTCTGTTCCACATGGCACTGCAGACGCCACTTGCTGGTATTCAGCTGGCAAGGGGGCTCTTCTGGAGAGACCAGGCTGACCTCACTGACACATCTAGTGACTTGGAGATGTGGGGGATGACTCAGCCAGGCCTACCCATTAGAGCTCTATACAATGGACTACTACCAAGCAGTAAAAAGACGAATTACCAACCCATGAAACAAACTGGCTGAATCTCAGAGGCATTATGTTGAGTAAAAGCAGCCAGTCTCAGAGGTTACATACCCTATGATTCCATTTATATCACATTCTCAAAAAGACAAAACTGTAGACATGGAGTGGGTACCAGGGGCTGGGGGTGAAGGGACAGTGTGATTATAAAGGAACAGCATGAGGGAGCTTTGGGGAGACAGAACAACTCTGTGCCCTCATTGTGGTGAAACTGTCCATTCCCAAAAGTTCACACTTACTGAAAGTTAATTTTAAAAATAAAATAAATTTGAGTCAAGTAACAATTAACTTCTTCTGGACCGAATACCAGCACAGACGTAATTCTGAATAGAAGCCTGAGCAGTCTCTGCAAGGGACACGATGTGATGAAGAAGTGCCTCCATCCATTCTGTGCTGCTGTAACAAAATACCTGACCCTGGGTAGTTTGCAAAGAAGAGAAATTTCTCTTACAGTCTGGGGGCTAAGTCCAAATCAAGGCTGCAGCATCTGGTGACTCATTCTTGCTGAGTCACCCCATGAGGATGAGAGAGGTCAGAGAAAGGTGGAGAAGGGAGGGCAAACACCCTTTAATAAGGAATCCATGCCTGTGATGACAAGCCCACTCCCAAGATAGCAGCCTTAATCCATTCAGGAGGGCAGACCTTTCTAAAGGTCTCACCCCTTCTTATTGTTAAAATGGCAACTAAATTTCAGCATGCATTTTGGAGGGATATTCAAACCATAGCAGGAAGTGAGGAGGGAGCCCCTGTCATGAGCCTCGCCCCGCATGGCTCACCCGGCAGACTCCATTCAGCCCAGCACAGCTCTGCGGGGTGGAGCCATGGTGAGTCCTGTCATGTCCTGACAGGCACGAGGAGAAAGGCACAGAAAGGCTCCGAACTTCAGAGGAGGCTTGGCCAAGTCAGCATGCTCTGGTTTCCCCCACCTCCTCGTTACCAGAGCTCCTTGGGCCATGCCAGCGCTCGACAGCTGGCACCGGGACACCAGCCAAAACTCCTCAAAACCGCCTCCCCAAGTTGCGCTTGTCAGCAATTAAAACATTTGTCAAAGAGTATTTAATCCTAGTGTTATAAAGTACTACGGCAAACTGATTTGGATCGATATTTTTTAAAGTTCTGCAAAATGGCTACTCACAACTGTAATTCAATTATGTTGCTATGGCTTTAAACAAAATCAGTGACTAAAAAGATTATATTTTGATGTACCGGGAAAAATCATTTGGAACCACAGTCATGAATATTTTTTTTAATAGGTTCAACTATAGAAAGTATCCTTAAAGTAAAGCCACAGAAACCTCAGATGTCAAAGGGCAAAGAATACACAGGAGAGCAGAGGTGAGGTATTTACACCAAACTGTGAAAGAGACAGCGTCTTCTTGGGAGACCCTCAACTCCTTTTACCTCCCTTTCTGTTCACCACACTTGGCAGGGATTATCTCCTTGAATGAGGAGTAGTGTGAAAACCAGTGGTTACAGTAAATCCAAATCGTAGACAAATATTTCCATGAGTCGAAATGTATGTGTGAGTAGGATTTAATCTACATGAAAGGGTGTTTGCCAATGTTAATAACTGGTGGCCTGAGAGGGTGCAGGGAGGGAGCAGGAAGCAAAGTGCAAGGCTGAGGAGGACCCTGGGTGAAGGCCGGGGCCTGTGCGGGGATGTGTGACTGGCAGCATGGAGGTGGGGTCGCAGGGCAGGCAGAGGAACGCCACTGCGAGCAGAGAACAGGACACACAAAGGAAGGTAGGCTGCAGCAAGCCAAGAACAGGGCGGGCAGGAGGGGGCGTGGCCAGCAGGCGAACCTGGCATCAAGGATGGAGAACGTGGTGGGCAGGGAACATAGCAGGTGGTGAATATGATGGGCAGAGAACAATGCAGTCCCCAGACACCCCTCTCCTACCTGGATTCTGACTGATGGTGCAGTCTCTGCACATCTCTCTCCCTGCCTCCACTACACTCAGATAAGAAGATGAAAATCTCACGCCAGCCACCCAAAATGGAACACTGCACCTTAGGTTTCTCTGATAGCCACCCCTGCTTTCTTCTCTGCCTGTAGGGCTGTTAGCCCCACAGGGTTGTGGGGTGTCCCTTATGCCGTGCTGAGGTGCAGGATCCGAGAAGTAAAGAGACAGGACACTGAAGAACTGGTGAAGAGCATCTGGACTCAGGGGGCCATACCACCTATGAGCAGAGACAGACGAGGCCCCGAATGCCCAGAAGCGTTTATATTTATTAGGTACAAGCAGGGGGCAGTGTCGTAAGTGAGGTCATCATCTATGGGCTTAGTGATAAGGCATACATAATCAGGTGAGTCATAAACGAGGGGATCACCCCATTATGTCACCTGGGCAGAGAGGTGGGCCGTGCGCAGTAGGGGGCTGTGCCATGCGCAGTAGTAGAGGGTCATGTACAGAAAAGGGATCCACCCCCATTAGGTCACCGAGGCAAGGAGGTGGGCTGTGTGCAACAGGTGTCGTGCACATTTCTTACCTGGGGGCTGGAGACGTCAAAGTGTTTCTAATAGAAAGATACTGTAAGCCAATGCAGTGGGAGCTGACAGCCTTGTGTTCTTCTCTTAAGATATTTATGGGAGGATAATTTGAGCTAGCACAGAAGTGAGAAAAGACTGACAGGGTATACAGCCACCGTGACTGGTCATACCAGAGGGGTTCTTCTCCCTCGGTTATTTCCAGGATCTCAGGCCTGAGGTCTACTTTCCACAGGAACTGGATGCAAGGTACTAAAACTCCTTTATCAGGAGGAGAGGCTCTTGCTCCAAGCCTACCATACAGCGTATGCCCTTTCAGGCAGGGATACCACCGCCTGGGTCTTTGGTTCTTGTCCTGGTCTGGCTGTTTTCCCATGTACTGCTTCTGTTCTGTGACTGCTCTAGGCATTCCTCCTACTATAAGCTACTATATGGTTACATAGAAGGATTATATAAATCAGCACTAAATGTGTCAGTACAGCTCCAACTACATCCAGTATATGATTATATAGAAAGATTATACGGAAATAAGTATGATTATATATATAAGCTAGATATAGTAAGCAGTAAGTTATATGATTATATATAAAGATCATATGAGACTAAGTATGATTATATATATAAGCTAGATATAAGTAAGCAGTGAGTTATATTTCAGGCACTAATGTGCCCATGGCGGGTGTGACCCACATCTGCCTATGAAGTATCATTGCATCTGCTGGATACCTCCAGTTCTGCTCTCTGTCTTCATTTTCTGTTTGTTTGCTTGCTTGTTCTATCAAATAAAGAATAAATGAGGAATAAATAATCTTTTGAAGAAACCAAGTTGTGCCTTTGGTTCATGATACAACTGTCTGATGGGAAGGGTACAAGCTAGACTCAATATGTTTTCTAAATGTTTACTCAACACACACAAAGTAGAATCCTAGAGGGAGGAAAAGGCATGCAGAGATACCAAGTAGATCATGTTGTGATGATCAGAAGCACCAGCAAAAAGGAACACACAGCCCTCACCATTGCATGAGGCTCAAATAACATCCTATGCCAACACATGAAGTAATCCTACAGGAATTACAAGGACAAAATAGAATAAACGAGTGTCCTGGGATGTTTTATTGTACCTATTTTAATATATATTTATGATAGATTCAGTACATAAAAATGAAAATACAAGGGATCGAATAATATATAATGAGTCCTTGGTTCGGACTCTCAGAATAGTACTTGTGGGTACATATAATAATAAATCATGATTTGAATTACAAAAAAAAATGAAATGTTAATTTCAAATCCACCATAAAACTCACCTCCCTGCTTAAAGAGAGTTGAGGCCAGGCACCGTGGCTCATGCCTGTAATCCCAGCACTTTGCAAGGCCAAGGTGGGTGGATCACCTAAGGTCAGGGATTTGAGACCAGCCTGGCCAACATAGCGAAACCCTGTGTCTACTAAAAAAAAAAACAAAAAAAAATAGCTGAGCATGGTAGCAGGCACCTGTAATCCCAGCTACTCAGGAGGCTGAGGCAGGAGAATCTTTTGAACCCAGGAGGTGGAGGTTGCAGGGAGCCAAGATCGCACCATTGTACTCCAGCTGGGCAACAAGAGTGAAACTCCATCTCAAAAAAAAAAAAAAGAGGGAAGTTGAAATGTGCTTCTGGAGACAGTGAAATGCAGGTCTCTGAGACCTGACCAACTGTGCCTGCGTCTGGTTCTAGTCAGTAACAGTGTGGCCTTAGGCACCTCTCCCTGCCTTGGTTGTCATCTTCTGTAAAATAGGGAAACGGTGATCTTGGCCTCAAAGTGTTACCACAGAGATTACAAAATATACACCTAAAATGCTTAGGAGAGTGACAACAAATAGGAAACACACAATAAGAGCTGTTATTATTACTACTACCAGTGGTAGTAATACTGCTACTGCTATTATTATTACTATTACCTGCTCCTGGGGCTTCAAAACAATATTTAAAAAGAAGCAATTTAAAGGAAGAAAACATCAGTTTGGAATATTTGTAATTTCAAGCCCATAAGTTGGGGTGCATCACAGAAAGGGAGAAGAAATCTTACACTCATAAAATTACGGGGAATTATTCTCACCTCTGGCCTTTCCAGTTTTTGTAAGAGGAGGCCCCACACAACCTGGCTTAAAGTAAATGAAACACATAACCACGAAGTCCAAGAGTTAACATGGCTTCAGAACTGGTTGGCCCAGGGGCTCTCCAACAGCATGCAGTTCCACATTTCCTTCTTTCTGCCACAGTATTAGCTCCATCTCCTCATGACTGAAATTCGGTGGTGTGTAAAGATCACACTCCATGCTTCCTCATTCTTGCCTAGCAAGAGATCTCCCTGTTCCAACAAGCACTCTGCACCCCTCCCAAGAGAGTGTGGCCAGAGGAAGAGTCTGCCAATCCAGTGAAGCCAACCAGCCTCCAGAACACGGGAGAAACTCAATAAAAAATGTGGGTGAGAGTAAGTGCTGAATAGTTCATCACTGGGCGGGCTGTCTCCCCGAGGTGGTTTTTAAGAATAAAAACACCAGATGGTTAATTGTGTCCACTACACATATCTTTTGAGACAAATTCACCACATTCAAGTGGGTCCAGTTCTGGTCAGTGAGTTATCCTGTCAGAAACCTTCTGCTGATCTAATTAAATGTCTGAAGACTACAACTGGCTTCTAATGTAGTCCCTTTCAGCCACATGTTTCTGTGCTGGGTACCATGAAAACCCACATTCCACTGGGCTCAAGACGGAGATGCAGCCACAAAGCCGTGGACTCACGAAGACGGGACCAGGAGGCCCAGTGCTGACCTGGCCCGGGCCGGGCTCCAACCACCCTACTTCCTCAAATTAGCAGGCCTGATTACATAAATTACACAGCTTACTAAATGCATCCAAAATTCTGACAAAAATTTTTTCCAAGTCTGGTTTATTTCCAAAGGTGAAAAGTCTAAATTATAAAATATTACAATGTCCCAATGAAAGTAAACAAGGGAGAACTAGGTGAAAAATCATGGAAGTTTATAAAAACCCCTTCACAGAATGAAGAATTCCCAAGAACATTTTGTCTGGTTTAAATTAATAACTTATGCAATGATTAAAACACCATTTGTGTGACTCCTCCAGTTAGTCCACATAATGAGAAAGGTCAAAGCGTGACCGGTTGTATGGTTGCAGTCCTGCTCGCACTCACGCTCCTAACCTTCCCTGGAGGCTCCTGGCCGTCAGCACAGGAGCATGTGCCTGGCGGAGTCTCAGAAACTTTTAACTCCACTCCTTGCCTGGAGCGAAAATATCTATGGGCTCTGCCTACACTTTTATCTTTAAAATTTAAGAAAAAAAATTAATAGCCACAAGTCATAAATAAACAAGGAGTCAAAGACAGAGTGAACTGATATTTCTTAACTGACTTAGGCAGAATCACGGATAATCAGAGCTTAGAGAAAACATTAATTTAACCCTGTAAGTATTTACCCTCTTGGAAAAACTGAAGGGCCAAAGCCGGGTCTGTTCACCTTTTCAAGCACTGCACCCAGTAGTGGTGCTTGGGGAAAAGTTTTACAGCTTCTCAAATGTTTTCTAACATATCTGCAGATCACAACATTACTTTGTTTCCACTCTAGTAACATGATAATAATGTTCACCGATTTCCTTTTGTTGAACTATCCTTGCATTGCTCACAAACTTTTCTTGGTCAGGACACACTACCCTTGAGAGTATAGCTCTCAAGAATGGAAGCTAAGGTGGCTTACACCTGTAATCCCAACATTTCAGGAGGCAGAGGCAGGTGGATCACCTGAGGTCAGGAGTTCAAGACCAGCCTGGCCAACATTGTGAAACCCCATGTCTAATAAAAATATAAAAAATTAGCCAAGGTGATGGTGGATGCCTGTAATCCCAGCTACTCAGGAGACTAAGGCAGGAGAATCGCTTGAACCCAGGAGGTGGAGGCTGCAGTGAGCTGAGATCACAGCACTGCACTCCAGCCTGGGCAACAAAGCCAGACGCTATCTCAAAAAAAAAAAAGAAAAAGAAAAAGGAAAAGGAAGATAACATGTACTAACATTCAAAAAAAAAAAAGGAAGATAAAATGTACTAACATTTCAACTGAGATCTTTGCATCTTTGTTTTTGAGTAAGATGAACCTATACATTTTTCTTATTATGCTGGGGTGGCTTTTTTCCCCAGTGTGAGATCCGAGTTATGATAAAGACTGTTTCATCATTTGCTGTGTTCTGGAACAGTTTAAAATGACAGAAGTTATCAGTTCCTTAAATGATGTGACTATTACTTAATAAGTAACTGTGGAAGGACTTGTGAGCAGTGATTTAGCTACAGGAGGAAATAGACAAACACGCACAATGTGATTCGTACACTACACAGGATTGTCCACACGCTGGTCCTGGCTGTGTACTGAATGCCTGCTACCCACAGTGCAAGTGGCCCTAATCCCGGCTGGGTTCTCAGAGGTTCATGGTTGCTTGGTAACATTGACATTCCCTCTCGGCTCATCGCAACATCCACCACACTGATGTGTGAGAAGAGGTAAGAGGAGAACCCCAGAGCCCCAGTGACAAGGCAACGCCTCTGTGACACCCCTGCCCCCTTGGCTTCAGAGCCTCAAAGCATGGTGGCTCCCCATCACAGAATTCTGAACTCACATTGAGGCCAAGACTGGGACAAAGGACACGTGGAAGGAAGTAACAGTCTTAGGTATGTTGGTGCCAGATTCTGAGTTTCTCTGGAGTCTGTCCTAAAGGAAATGGAAAACCACTGAAGGTGTGGCAACAGGAGGCAAGTTAACGGCAGGTTGGCGAGAGGGACAGCAGTAAGGAATTTCATTGAAAAAGACTAAAATGCTTTCCAGGCATACATGCCAAATATGACACTTTAGCAAGACGGGAGACTTTTGCAGACCGCCAGAAAGGGTTTCTGCTTAGACTTCCAAATCCTTCCTCTAGATGCTGGATTTTACTATAAACCCATTTTTAACAACTTTTCCATTTCTAGAAATGCCTAACCCTGTCATGCTATGGTTGTTTTTTGTTCATCTTTCCACATGTTTCTGAAGAGGAATAAGTCATAGAGTATTTACTGATTATATATAAGCCACAAGACATGTACACAATGTGAGCATCTTGTAATAAAATTAACTATTTGAATGCACAATGAATGCTTCCGTTCCAGTCATCCCAGCTACACAGTCATGTAGAAAGTAATATTTCTTAATATTTCTTTCATTCTATGTGCCAAATTAAATGAACTTTGCCAAAATATTGTACTTGTTGTTGTCATGCTAAACTAAAAAGGCTTTAATGAAGCAAAACAGCTAAGAGTAGAACGGTGGGATACGTGTTCTCTAATCCATTTCTTGAAAACATCCGCGTCAGGTTGCCAAAGTAGTTTTCCAGTCTTGTGGGTCACAGTGCTCATCACGATTTAAACACAGCCACATTCGTGATGGGTGGCATCTACGGAGTTTTGTCAGTGCCTGTCAGATGGGGCTTTCTTCAGCAGCTCTGAGGAGTGGGTCTTAGTGGGCCCTCTTTGCACTGACGGAAACTGAAGATCAGAGACATCTGTCTCTCACTTCAAGAAGCCGATGCACAGATCCTGGCCAGGAGCCCTATTAAAACAATACCCAAACTTTTTAAGATAATTTGTTAATGGAGGAAGTACCTACAGTTCCAACTCAGTCTTTAGTACTTGGGCAGGGTTGCCTCTCAAGAATTCATGTTATTATCTATTCATTCAACAAATATGTGCTGGGCACCTGCTACATGCCAGATACTGCTCTAAGCACTTAGGGCAGATCAATAAATAAAGCATGCCTGGCCTTGTGGAGCTCGAATTCTAGAAGGAAAAGCAGTCAGAACTACACAGGACTGTCCACGCACAGGTCCTTGCTGTGTACTGAATGCCTGCTACCCACAGTGCAAGTGGCCCTAATCCCTGCTGGGTTCTCAGAAGTTCATGGTTGTTTAGTAACATTGAGATTCCCTCTCGGCTCATTGCAACATCCACCACACTGATGTATGAGAAGAGGTAAAGGAGAATCCCAGAGCCTCAATGATAAGGAACGCCTCTGTGACACCCCTGCCCCCTTGGCTCAAGAGCCCCAAAGCCTGGTGGCTCCCCATCACGGATAATAAACAAGCAAATCCAATAGCATGCTGGAGGATAAGTGCTGCAGTGTAAGTAACAGCACAGCACCGGGGGTGGGGACACAGGCTGCGACACGGAGGGTTGAGAGAGACCTCGTGAGAAAAGGACCGCTGAGCAAAGGCTAAGGAGAGTGTCTGGGGAGGAGTGTTCCAGACCGAAGTATCCGGCAGTGTGAAGTTCTCGGCAGGTGTGTGCCCAGTGCCCCAGAGGAATAGCAAGAAGGGCACTGGGGACAGACTGGAAAGGGCACAAACACAAGAGGTCAGAGAGATGCAGGGTCAGATGAGAGGGCCTTGGCCATGAGTGAGCTGAGGGGTTAGCGGATCGTGAGCAGAGGAGGGGGAGGAGCTCTCTGCTGGTTTGATGACCACTGTGCTCGCCCTCTTGACAGTAGCCTAGAACAGGCCAAGGAAGCAGTGACAATCACTGAGAAGCTTTTGCAGTGACCCTTAGGAATGAGGTGGCAGAGTCTTGGGCCAGGTGACAGCAGAGGAAGAGTTAGGTGGTTGGATTCTGGACCTTTTTTGAAGGTAGAGGCAGCTGAATTTTTTCATAAATTCTGGGTATTTGATCAGATATCATAACCATATCTTCTTCTAACAGAACATAGTCTGGGAAATCAGCTTGCTGTAGAAATTGCTTTGAGCTGGTCTATTGAGGATGTTTTCATGAGAACCCAGGCCTGCTAGAGCAGGGGCTGCATGTTTAGGTTTTTGGAGTTTAGCAATCTCTTGTCTAATGTCAACATTGCCCTATCTGAGGGTCATGAAGGAGTTCCCTTACACAGTGTTGAAAATCAGCCGGAATTTCAGACAGGGCTAAGACATTAGCAGACGCTCAAACTGTCACGAAAGGAGTTTGAAAATCTGGAAGCATTATTCTGCTAGGTCCAGCAATCAAAGTCAGTGCACGGACTAGGACCCTCAGACAAGCCGAGATGCCAAAGCCAGACGCACCATTGAAGACAGGGCCACAGGTACTGCAGCTAGTCCTGGGGCTGAGGGGGATTGTGTCTGCCAAGGCCTGCACCCTCCAGACAGGGTGCTGTGGACTGGAATTAGAGAGCTCATAACCACCTTCTCCCAGCCACTGCGTCTTCCCATTCAATGTCACCCTTGCTTGCTCTCTTCTTCCAAACACACAAAAATACCAAGGGGGTTTGCAGCTGATGAAGTCCCAAAGGAGCGATCCAGGACTTGGCACATTTTCCTGTAAAGGACCAGACTAAATATTCTAGGCTCTGCGGCCACACGGTGTCTATGGCAGCTTCTCAGCTAGAAGCAACAGAGACAACACTGAACAAATGGGCGCGCATGTGTCCAACAAAACATTTACAAACCCTGGAATATGAATTTTATCTTTCACAAAATATTTTTTTTAATTTTCTTTTTCATTAATTCAAAAATTTTAAAACCATTCTTACCTTGTTGGCCAAACAAAACCAGGCATTGGCCAATGTGAGCCCTGAACTAAACTGCATGTTTTGAAAGGGCTCTGGTGCAGCCAAGCCAGCACGGAGCCCCTAGGTCATGCAAAACGCAGTGGTCATTCTGCTGTGGCCTCGGCTTGGTACTGACTGCAGTAAGCCCGGTGTGTGAAGCCTAGTCTCTGCTAACTCACAAAGGTGCAGGGCAGGTCACCAGGCACCTCTGTTTCACGACACTTTACTCCCATCTGCTGGACAACTGTTGCAATACAATTTCATACAGGTCTCCACCAACCGTGAATTTGAAGAGTCCCCTTGTAGTTGTGTGATGCATAATTTGTTCAATTTAAGCAGTGACCCTGAGTTCAGGAGATATAGAAGGAAGAAGCAACTAATTCACAGGCATCCCAGCAGTCATCATGCAAATGACACAAAGATCCTATTCCATCACTTTCTAGCATGGGGAGGGGGCACAAAGGGAAGGAAGGAAGACATCTTCCAACTGTTCTTATCTAGTCTCTACAGGCTTAGACTGGCACCCTGCCTACATTGGAGATGTTCTGCAAACCAGAGTCTTCCTCGCTAGAGTCCCACAAATGTGCCTCAGGCAGACTCTGGAGAGACAGAGAAGGGACGAGTCTGTCAGCGCTTCCTGCTTTGAGTGTTCACAGCACCTCTTCTGAGCTCAGTGGTCCACACAGCACAGGGTTCTGTGAACTCCTACGGAAAGCCAGGAGTGCTGCTAAGCTTTCCCAGGTGTGCGTGACCATGTGTGCCTTCATCTGTGTGCTTTGGGCCAGGACCTGCCCTCCTCCTGCCTCAGTTTCTCTGTCCCTTCAATGGGGATAACACTTCTAGATATTGTTGCCTCATAAAGACAGTGTGACCATGGAAGAAACACCCTTTGCACAGCATAATCAGGATCAGCAGTTCTGAAGCTGCAAGGGTGGAGAGAGAACAGGAGGTGAGAGAAAAGAGCAAGTTAGACCACAATTGTGGGGTGTAGTCGAGAAGCCACAGCATGCAGGAGATTGCCCGTGATGGGGCTCCAGGCTTCCCGGCCTGGCAACAGATCCCCAGGATTCAAAATGAAAAAGGAAAAGAGCTAGAGACCAAGACCAAGGGATACGTGGAAAGGCTATGAGGTCCACTGTCTCTGATTTAAAACCAAAACATTTGCCATTTGCTCCAGAGAATCAGGGAAGAAAGACACAGGGCGACCTGTTTGGCCCTGCCTCCCAGCTCCTGGACATTTCCAGGACTCGAAGGCAGGGGAGAAGCCAGGTCAAGAGTCTCACAGCAAAACAGGTGTGCCCAGGACCAGGGAAGGCTCAGGAAGCCCACAGTATACATCAGCTGGAACTCAGGAGTGCTGGGATCAGAGTGCCCTGTGTCTGGCCTGGGGGTACCCAGGGCAGGGGGCATGATGTGCAAACCTGAGACCCAGCTCTGGTTATACAAAACTGTCCCAAGGAAAAGTGAGCGGATTCCAGTGTTATGACAGCTGCAGAGGATGGCTCAGGACAAAGATGCCTGTGTGGGGACAATGGGTCCTTTGTGGGTGCAAGGGAGGTCTTTGGGGAACAGAGCAGTACAAGGGGGTCTAGTGGCCCCTTCAGCTCCTGCATGGAGGAGACACTCTCCTGCTCCATGCAGGAGACACTGCATGGGAAGGCAGAGTGTCAAGGCTCAACCAACCCCTTGTCCAACATGAACTGACCAAGCCCTTGATCAGCTTTAAAAACTAGTCTGTGGCTGGGCGCAATGGTTCACGCCTGCAGTCTCAACACTGTGGGAGGTTGAGGCTGAAGGATCACTTGAGCCCAGCAGTTCAAGAACAGCCTGGGCAATACAGGGAGACTTCATGTCCACAAAAAATAAAAAATAAAAAAACTAGCCAGGAGTAATGGCACGTGCCTGTGGTTCCAGCTACTCAGGAGGCTGAGGCAGAAGGATCACTGGAGTTCAGGAGTTCCAGGCTGCAATGAGCTACAATCCCAACATTGCACTCCAGCCTGGGAGACAGAGCAAGATTCTGTCTCCAAAGATATAAAAATACAAACGAGTTTCCATCCCCTCAGCCACACACCATGCTTAAACTCAGCACTAACGCTTTCTTGCAGGACAATGGTTGACATGCTATAAGACTGCCTCCTTAGCACAGTAGGCAATGGCACAACACCACTGCCAACCAAGCCCAGGCCAACGTGGGACTCCACTCTCCCCCAGATCTGGAAAGCAGAGTGGTTGATAGCCAGCACTGTTTAGAACTATCCAGCAGGCTCAAGGACTCATGGGCCATCTTCCTCCCTTCCCTTCTCTCAGCTCCCAGCTCCCTCCACTTTCCCTGCCCACAGCCCTGGGGAGTCAGGTCCACAGGGCACAGCTACCCTTGGCCACCAAGGTAAGCCTGGCTGTCCTAGGGAGTCGACTCTGTCCCTCTGAGCTGCTCACCAAGCCACAGGCACAAAATCCTGCACTGTGCCCCCAGCAGCTGCCACGCTGCTGAGCCTAGAGGGTAACTTTTAGTGGGTGTTTCCTGAAGACACAGGAATGAGCCAAGGGAAATGTAACAGAACTTAGGCGGCTCTGCCTCTGTCCTAGAGTCCCTGAACCGAACCCCTGCCTTGCCCAGGATGCCTGTGCATGGCAGGGGTGTGACCCGCCCACCAGTACTAGTCAGGTCAGGCCGTGCCTTGGCCCCCACCCTTCACTCGCTGGGGAAGCTCTCAATCTGTTCAAGATCCACATATGCGGGGCTGTCTTTATGAGTCTGCCCAGATATCCCAGGCCCTCCCAAGTCCATGCCCTTCCCTAAGAACCTCCACTTCCCAGGACAGGGACAACAAAGGCCCATTCCCCTCAAGAGAAGCCCCCTCTACTCCAGGTGTGGCCTTGGAGCTGTGCCCCAACCATGCCCAGAGGCACACAGACCAAAGTGCTGCCAGGACCACCCATGCTGGCCTGGCCCTGCCCTCCGATGGCTCCTTCTGGCCCAAGGGCCGTCCCCTCCCCAGTGAAACCCTGACTCATCGATGCTCTGGGGGAAGGGGAGGTCACTGTGGAACCAGAAAATAAAGATACAACCCTAGCTTCTCATCTAGAGAGTGTCATCCATTTATGAGGCCAAAGATTGGTACGGCAATGAGGTAGAGCGACCCCAGGACTGGTGTGGTCCTCATCCGCAGCGTGTGCAGACACATGGCACTGCAAGCTACAGGCACAGCTTCTTTATCTGTAGAACTGTGTGTGTGTGTCCATGTGTGTCTGTGTGTCTCTGTATGTTTCTGTGTGTGTTTCTGCACGTCTGTGTGTGTCTCTATGTGTCTGTGTGTGCGCCCTCCAGGCTGGGTAGGGGCAGGAAGAGTTGGGAGAGCAAGCCTGAGACCGGCCCAGGCCGGAGGCCCTGCTCACTGCCCTGGCGCCTTGGGCTAAGTGCAGTGGGCTTGAAGGGGGTGTGCAGTGGCCTCCTTCCGGAAGTCCGAGGGCCTGGTGTAGGGCTGAGGCTGGAGGACTGCATGGCAGGCCAGCACCAAGGCTCTGGGATAGGCTGCGTCACCTGCTTCTGGGGTGCAGGGGGTCTGGGCATGTTCGGCACCCACAACAGCCCCATCTTTCCTGAAAGGCTGAGGAGGGAGGGCAGCCAGAAGTTCCATGGAGGCCCCTGGTGAACTTGAAAGCTGGACAACTCAGGCGGATCTGATCACTGGAGTAGGAGGTGGGGAGGCTGCAGTAAGCGGTGATCGCTCCACTGCACTCCAGCCTGGGCCACAGAGCAGGACCCTATCTCTAAAAGAATTAATTAACTAACATGACTGAGAAGTGACTAACTTGGCACAATTCACCAGAAGTGGTCGACTTCTCTCTACGAGGCATGAAATAGTAACCAGACTAGAATTACAGAATATAATGGAATTTCATTTTTTTCGTGGGCGTCCAACTGGGAACTCTGGACCCACGGCCAGCCCTCCCGCGAGTCTGCGGACACTGCCCCTCGCAACTGCCCCCTCCAGCTGTCCTAGGACGCGCGTGCTCCCGCCCGCCCCACTCGCGGGACCTGCCGTAGGAGGGGAAGGGAAGGGAAGAAGGCCGAGTCCGCCTCCCCTCGGGTGTAATCTGTGCCGCTGACTTCAGAAGAATGTCTTCGGGTTGGAAGATGTAGCTTGGAGCGAAAGTTTTAAAATATAAAACTCATTTTAAAGAGTAGGTACCCAACAAATACAAAATGTGAGTATTTTGGTATATTCATTTTGTTTATGTCAAGTTTCTTGCTATCAACATAAGTGTAATGCTGTATATCAGCAGGTTTCAGATTTCACTACAATGGTTCTGCTAGCTACAGTAAAGGAAGGCTTTTATGTTTGTGTGCATGTGGCTGCCTTGCAAAATGTATATGGGATATGCATTGTCTGTTCTTTAAAACAGATTCACCTATATATTTCCAGTTTATTAGTTCTGTTTACTTAGTCATTTCCACTCTCAACTTCTATTAATCTGCTCCGGTTGTCATAATAGAATACCACAGACTTTTAAAAAGTGCCTTAAAAAAACAGAAATTTGGCAGGGTGCAGTGGCTCATGCCTGTAATCCCTGCTCTTTGGGAGGCTGAGGCAGATGGATCACGAGGTCAGGAGTTCGAGACCAGCCTAACCAACACGGTGAAACCCCGTCTCTACTAAAAATATAAAAGTTAGCTGGACATGGTGGCACGTGCCTGTAATCCCAGCTACTTGGGAGGCTGAGGCAGGAGAATCGCTTGAACCGGGAGGCAGAGGTTGCAGTGAGCTGAGATCGCACCATTGCACTCCATCCTGGGAGACAAAGCAAGACTTCGTCTCAAAAAAAAAAAAAAAAAAAAACTTTATTTCTCACAGCTCTGAGGGTGGAAGTTTGAGATCAGAGTGCAAGGCAATTTGGTTCCTGGTGAGGGCTCTCTTTCTGGCTTGTAGACAAACACTTTCTTACTGTATCCTCACATGGCCTTTTCTTGGTGAGCATGCATCCCTTGTGCTGTGATGTGAGTGTCTGTGTCCCTACCAAAATTCAAGTTAAAATTGAATCCCCATTTCAACAGTATTAAGAGGTGGATCTTCTAGGAGATGATTAGGCCATGAGGTCTCTGTCCTCATAAATGGGATCAGAAACTTTGTAAAAGGGCTCAAAGAAACTAGCTCAGCCCTTTTTGCTCTTCCACTCTTCCAGCATGTGAGGACACCTGGACACTGCCACCTTGGAAGCAAAGACTGTACCCTCACCAGACACCAAACCTGCCTGTGCCTTGCTCTTGAACTTCCCAGCCTCCAGAACAGTGAGAAACAGACTCTATAAATTATCCGGTTTGTGGTTTTTTTTTTTTATAGCAGCATAAATGGACTAAGAAAACTGCTGTCTCTTCCCCTTCTTCTCAGGACATCAACCCTGTGGCATTAGGGCCCTGTCCTCATGGCCTCATTTAACCTTAATTACCTGTTCAAAGTCCCTGTCTCAAAATACAGTCACATTGAGGGTTAGAGCTTCAACATGTGGATTTTGAGGGGACACAATTAAGTCCATATCACAATTTTTCTGGCCAATTGTAGGATGGTGCTTTTTGACACACTTAGGGATGAATTAGATTGTGTGATTAGTTCTGGCCAATAATTTGTGAACTGCTTTGATTTGAATATTTGACCCCTGAAAACCTTATGTTGAAATATGACCCCCAGTGTTGGAGGTGAGAGTCTAATAGAGGTGTTTGGGTCATGAAGGTGGACCCCTCATAAATAAATTGGTGTCTGGGGGTGGGGCTGAGCAAGTTCCTGCAAAGAACTTGGCATTTCCCCCTTGCTTCCTCTCTCAACGTGTGATCTCTGCACACAGGTATCCTCCTCGCCTTCTGCCATGAAGGGAAGCAGCCTGAGGCTCTCACCTAATGCTGGTACCATGCTTCTGGTACAGCCTGCAGAACTGTGAGCCAAGTAAACCTCTTTTCTTAGGCTGGGTGCAATGGCTCACACCTGTAATCCCAGCACTCTGGGAGGCTGAGGCAGGAGGGTCACTTGAGCCCAGCAGTTTGGGGTTATACTGAGCTATAATTGCATCACTGTACTCCAGGCCGGGTGACAGAGCAAGACCCTGTCATTCATAAATAAATCAATAAACAAATAAATAAATACATACAATTTTTAAATTTGTTTTAAAAACTTTTTTTAAATAAATTACCCAGCCTCAAGTATTCCTTTATAGCAACACTCAAAAGACGAAGACAAGCAGATGTGACTTATGTCACTTCTGGGCTATGCACTTCATTGCCAGTATAAGATGTTCCAAAGCTTTCTTATCTCTCTGCCATAGTAACTAGCACTGTAAAAATAGTGGCTGCTTTGTCAGTTTCGGTTGCTGAATGTCTACAATAAGTAGAAGTCCCTGCAATTGGACAGCATGAGAATGGAATGGAGAAAAAATACACTTTTTTGACTTGTCACTAGCATTTTATTGTTTTTGCTGCAGCATAACCTAATCTACTTTCATTGATACAACTTCTTTGATGGTAATTTTTAGTGGAGATGTCATTTAGACACCAAAAAAAATGCAAAGTGTTCATTTTGATGTTTTGGTAATTATATTACTCCTGTGCAGTCACTTCAAACAAGATATGGTGCATGTCCGTTACCCCAAATGTTTCAAGCTCTTTCCAATCAGTCCTCCCACCTTCTTCCACCCCAGAGAAACTACACTGATTTCTGTCATCATAGATTTTCTCTTCTTGAGCTTTGTATAGATGGTGTCATATTGTATGTATGTATTTGTGTCTTGCTTCGTTCACTCCACATAATGCTTTTGAGAGTGGTGTATATTGTATGAGTCAGGTGAGCATCCTTTGCCAGCTTGACTTAATATAAACTAATAATAATGAGTCAAATTGTCTAGCATATTTTGTCAAATTGTTCCTAACTCTAAATCTTATGTCTTTGTCAAAAAGTAACAAAATTCATAAAGTTTCAAAAACATTATCCTTCATATTGATCATAATTTTTTGCTAAATGCTGTTTATACATATTTTGCCAATTGCAGTTGACTAAACCATGCCCTTTTAATATTAATATTGATGTGAGTGCCTATGATCCTATTTGGCAAAGACTTTCTGGTTATTCTGTTGCTGCCCAATGCATATGCCATCAGGAAAGCCTGGTGAGTTGGAAGGAACAAGATACTTGAGTCAGACCTGGGTAGAATCCCACACCAACTGCCCAGTGGTTGTGAGATCCTGGATATGTGTTGTAACCTCTCTAAACTATGGAGGGAAGAACAATGCCTACTACAAAGGATGAAATTACAGATTCTGTGTAGCAATGGCTACATACACACGTCTGTCCAAGAGTGACAGGCATGGACTGTTCCCAAGCCTGTTTTTGTTTGTTTGTTTCTTTGTTTGTTTGTTTGTTTTTTGAGACAGGATTTCGCTCTGTTGCCCAGGCTGGAGTACAGTGGCATGATCTTGGCTCACTGTAGCCTCCCTCTTCCAGGTTCAAGCAATTCTCATGCCTCCTCCCAAGTAGCTGGGATTACACGAGTGTACCACCATGCCCAGCTAAGTTTTGTATTTTTAGTGGAGACAGGGTTTCAGCATGTTGGCCAGGCCAGTCTCGAACTCCTGATCTCAAGTGATCAGCCCACCTCAGCCTCCCAAAGTGCTGGGATTACAGGCATGAGCCATCACACCCGACTGCAAGCCAGTCTTTGGAAGCTTTTGTGTATTCACTATGGTTTGGTATTTGTTGGTTGCCTAATATGGTGCCTAATGTTTTAGGTTGTTATCCTAAAACAGTATCAATTTCATTTAAAATATATCTAGACTGGGCGCAGTGGCTCACACCTGTAATCCCAGCACTTTGGGAGGCCAAGGTGGGCAGATCACCTGAGGTCAGGAGTTGGAAACTAGCCTGGCCAACATGGTGAAATCCCCGTCTCTACTAAAAAAAAAAAAATACAAAAATTCGCTGGACGTGGTGGCATGTGCCTGTAATCCCAGCTACTCGGGAGGCTGAGGCAGGAGAATCTCTCGAACCCAGGAGGCAGAGGTTGCAGTGAGTCAAGATCATGCCATTGCACTCCAGCCCAGGCAACAGAGCAAGACTCCGTCTCAAAAATATATAGAGAGAGAGCACGTGCATGCACACTAGGAGTTGAAATATATATACATATATATATTTATATATATATTTATTTGTATATTTATATATATATGTATATATACATATATGTATATGGGCAATAAACACACAAAACTTGGTTTGCCCTTTATGGAAGTGTAAGTCTTTAATGATTTTTGGTTTCCTTCTGTCCACTTTCCCACCTGTTTCTATTCTTTATTATTTAGCTTGTGATCTTAAACGCTGGTTTAAACTACTATCTTCTCTCCCATTACTTACGTTTGTGAATGCGTATGTGTTTTGTATCCATTTCTTTGGCCCATGAGATTTAAAGTAAATCCCTTCCTGTTGGAATTTAGTGATTCTCCTAAATCCCCCATTCCTTCAAGTAGCTTCAGGACCACCACAAGCTTTCAACTCCCTAGTGAGCCTGAGGGTGCTTTTGCATCACTGGGTCCACATGGCATCTTCTGCTGGCCTCCCCAGAAAGGAAATCCTGAGATAGGCTTCAGGCGAGTCATTTGGGAATCACTGTCAGTCAGTGAGCAATGAGCCAGGGCTGGAAGCAGTGCCATGCACAGGTGCAGGAAGAAGCAGGGTGCTACTGTGGCAAACAGGGTGCAATCCCACTGAGGCCTTCTGAGAGAATGTGGAACACTACAAGACTGACTCACGGAAAAGGGGATGAGCTGGGATATTCCTCCAGGAACTCCAAGTCCTTATTGGTGGAAGGTGGCTCCTGGAAGCATTAAATTCCCAGCACTTGAAGCCAGGCACACCCACAGAGCAGGCAAACTCCTGTGGCCACTGAAAGGCCTCAAGCAAGGAGCTCTGGTTCCTGAGGTGGGGAGCCCTCAACATACAGAAACATCTGCCACCAAAGCTCAAGGTGAGCTCAGGGGATGTGAGGCCTGCCAGCATCCTGCTACGTGCAGGATGTTTTATGAAGTGCCAGACAGAGCATGAGGGGCTCTGCCAAATGAACATGGCTGGGAACGGCTGCCTTGTGGTGCCCTTCACCAATATCACAGACCCTAGGCCAAGGGAACGCCTTCTCAGGAGGACCTCCAGGTATGCGACCAATGCCAGCGGCCCAAAACTGGAGTAGAAACTTCTCCTTCTGCTGTAGAAAAATTACAGAAAAACATTGTCCTTACTTTTATTAGACGTATTTCTAAATGTAAAATGTTTCCAATTAAGTATTTTAAATCTGTATCACTTTAGGAGTTTCTGAAAATGTTATTCAGAAAAATGTAGGAAAACACTTTTCAGCAGCTCATTTTATGAGTTAAAAACAACTTATTTCAACTCCTAGTGCAATAAATTGTATTTTAAAAGCATTAATAAACTGGCAAATTCAGAATCAAATACTGGAAAAGTCCTAAATCAAAGTTTACCAACATGTGAAATGCTAACAGATTGCAGTACTTTTTAATAGTTGGAACTTTTAAGTAGTTGGAAGGATTTCAGAAATAAGGAGGACAAAAACACAGAAAAAGGATGTGCTCACATGTGCACATTTACATATTTGCCATATATTGAAACTTTTTAAATGAAAAAAATATGTTCCAAAAATGCCACAGCATAAACCATTTTCATGTTAATGTCCATTTTTGCTCTGAAAACAGCAGTCTTTGATAACATAAACATCAATTTAACCTTCGCCCTATAATTTTCTTTTCTCTTAAGTAAACATTGGGACTTCTGTTTCAGAAACTTAATAACCACAAGGCAAGTTCAAGTGCCTGGAAAATACTCTGCACTTGATGTGTCTGGTTCCCATAACAAAAAGATGCATCAATCCAGAGCAAACTTATCAGAGCTGTGCCTTTGGAAAGATACTCTGGTTGCCAAAATACACCACCACCCCTGCTGGAATTACATAAATGTGTTTAGTGTTCATATGGAATTTTCTAAAAGAAAACAAGTCAATCAAGCTGTTTTGTAGTCCTAAAGAACTTAGGTCTTGGCAAAACATTGGAGACATTTTAAAAGCTCTGGACTCTAGACAGATCCATGAGCAATGGGTCAAGGTCAAGGTCTTTACAGATGGTGGATGTTCCTTGTTTAATCTCCGTTATTTAGAAAAACTCTAGTGCTTGTTATAAACCCTCAATGCAAGTGACATAACTTCAGGTCTTAAACTGACCATAGTTCTATTGTGTTCTTATACATTAAACATGTTGAAATGCATTTGCTAAATTGAAAATTATACTTTACTAATGACAATCTCTTGTTTGTCTTAGGAGAAGAGTTATTTTTATCCTCAAGTGCAAAGACATGGTTTCAGATTCAACTTTCAAAGTCACTACAAAAGTTAAGACCAACTGCAAAGTTAGAGAAACAGTCTACAAGACTGCCTTCCCTTTTTTTTTTTGAAACAGAGTCACTGTCCACTCAGGCTGGAGTGCAGTGGCACAATCACAGTTCAATGCAGCCTTGACCTCCTGAGCTCAGGCAATCCTCTCACTTCAGCCTCCAGAGTAGCTGGCACTACAAGCACGCACCACCACATGCAGCTATTTTTTTTTTTTTTTGTAGTAACAGGGTCCCACTATGTTGCCCAAGCTGGTCTCAAACTCCTAAGATCAAGCAATTCTGTCTTGTCCTGTCAGAGTACTGGGATTACAGGCATGAGCCACTGAGCCTGGCCAAGACTGCCCTCACTTCTGACACCAACTGTCAATTTGATGAGGAGGTTCCCAAAACGACTTTCAGGTTCAGTTATTTGCTAGGAAGACACAGAACTCACTAAAAGCTGTTGCATTGGAGATAGGGTTGATTACAGTGAAAGTTTAGATTAAAATCACCGAAGTGTAGGGTACAGGAAAAGTACCGCATGCAGTTCCCATTGTCCCCTTCCCATGGAGTGAGGACGGTGTGGCTTTCCCGGCCTCACTTACAGTACACATGCAGTAGTGCCACCTGCAAGGCCACTCGACCATTGGGCCCAGAGTGTCTGCTGGAGCCCCCTCATGTCTGTGTGACTGATCCTTTTTGCCTGGCAGATCTTAGCCTCCAGCTTCCTGCCCTCCCGAGGTTGACTGATTCCACATGACCCCCAAATCCCCCACCCACAGTATATTGTAACCTGCAGTGTCCAGGTCCCATCCTGAGACTATCCAGTGTGGCAGCCCCACCCTAAATCACATCTAGACTACCCAGTGTGACCGCAGGCCACTGGCAAATGAAGACAATCCTATCAAGCACTATACTCCAAGGGCTTGGAGATAGATCACCTGCCAGAGCTGAGGACAAAGTCAGAGCTCTTTAGGGCAAGGTTAAATTCCTCACTATACAAATCAGTTATACGATTATTACAGTCATGTCTTTTATATTTCATGAAATGTGTTTGACTATTGTGAAATAGAGTCGAAGCCTTTCAAGGCTTTAAACCTAACAACTATATATTTTGCATATTTTAAAATAACAGTTATGACATATTTTACTTTGGTGACAGCAAATGAAAATAAACTTAATTTTCAGTTTTTCTTGGGATAGAAAATGAATAAAAAGGCAAGAAGAAAGAAAGGCAGATCATTTGTGTGTCCCTACAGTTATCTTGCAGTTTAACATCATTGCTACCAACAGATTTTATTTTCTTCTTTAAAATGATGAAATGCAGGCCGGGCGTGGTGGCTCACGCCGGTAATCTCAGCACTTTGGGAGGCCGAGGCAGGCAGATCCTGAGGTTAGGAGTTTGAGACCAGCCTGGCCAATATGGTGAAACCCCATCTCTTCTAAAAATACAAAAAATTAGCCAGATGTGCTGGCATGTGCCTGTAGTCCCAGGTACTCGGGAGGCTGAGGCAGAAGAACCCGGAAGGCGAAGGTTGCAGTGAGCCAAGATTGCACCACTGCACTCCAGCCTAGGTGGCAAAGTCAGACTCTGTCTCAAAAAAAAATGATGAAATGCCACAGATTCAAAGAGATTACCAAGACACAACAATTGTGTGCAGTGTAGGATCCCGGACTGGATCCTGGAAAGAAAATGAACATTAGGGGGAAAACTAGTGAAACTCAAAAAGGTCAGCAGCTTACTATTAATTATTACCATGATGCATGGTACCAATGTTAATTTTCTGGTGTTGATTATTATAATTCTGTGAGTTGTTAATATTAGGGGAAGGTGAGAGAAAAACATATGTGAACCCTCTGCATTGTTTTTGCAACTTTTCTGTAAGTCTAAAATCATTTCAAAATGAAAAGTTAAAAGAAAAAAGTTTAAAATGATCTGTCTCTGCATATTCAAGGATTCTCAATCATTTTCATCTTTTTGGAGATCAACCAACTCTTTGATGAAAAGTATGTACCATCTGTCCTAAAGAGCCTCCAGTCCACTCCATAGTTTGGCTGTTTGTACCCCAAACCTTATGTTGAAATTTGGTCCCCTGTGTTGGAAGTGGTGCCTAACAGGAAGCGTTTCGGTCATGAGAGCAGATCCCTCATGAATAAATTAATAATTCTGTAAGCGAGTGCTCACTCTATTAGTTCCCCTAAGAGTTCCCCCAAGAGCTGGCTGTTAAAAGAGCCTGGCACCTCCCGGTTCTCTGGCTTCCTCTCTCACTGTTCAATCTCTGCACACCTCTTTCCTTCACCTCCCGCCATGAGCAGAAGCAGCCTGAGGCCTCCCCAGAAGCAGATGTTGGTACCAGGCTCCTTGTACAGGCTGCAGAACCATAAGTCAAATAACCCTCTTTTCTTTATAAATTACCCAGCTTCAGGCATTCATTTATAGCCACACTAAATGGACTGAGATATCCACTTTTGTCATTTCATCAGTGCACAGACCCACATGGAGTTCATCTGCAGGCCCCACTGAAGAACCCTAGCTCCAGGGTCCACAGCTCAGGACTTGGGTGTGAGAGGAAGTAGCATCCAACAGTTGATCTGAGGAGGAACACCTAGCTCCCACTTCAGCCACATTCATGTCTTCAGCCTCTGGCCATGTGGAGGTCTTCCTACACAATGGGAGACAGGAATGTAGGACTTCATCCTTCTCCACAACGTTTCCTCAAAAGGTTCATTATGAAAGTACAGCACTCACTCGCACAATACCAGGCACACAGTCTTTTGTGAGCTGAGCAGCACCATAAATACATCCTAAAGGAGTCCTAACTACAGCCCCACTAAATGACACCAAACAGGGTAATCAACTCAGCACCAGAGCCTCTGCAGGAAATGCTGGCTTAGCTCACAGTGCTGAAAACAAACACAAATTTGTACTAGGTGTGGGTCATCTTCTCCACCCCACACTTTCCCTGCCACTTTCTGGCTTATAAGCAACTCCATCAAGAGGTTGAAGAAGGCCACAGCTGACTAAATGGTGGAAATAAAAGGCAAGAACAAAATCTGCCTTAAGCCTACAGAGATAGCTTCCATCAGGATGATTCTTATATGAATAGTTGTGGGAGTTATAAGGGGACAAGGGCAACAATGCACACACTGGCTCACAAAGGCCAAAGTCTTCACATCCTGAGTTTACAAATCAGGTGCTAGTGAAGTCAAACACAAGACACATTTGCTCAAAAGGACAAAGAAAGTTTCAGAGAAAAGGAACGGCTTGTCCGAGGAGAAGCCACCATCACTTCCAGCCCCGAGAAATGGCTGGCATGTCAGGAAATGTTTGGACAGCTCTGGCCCAGGGTTCAACAACCTTTCCAAATAATCATACTAAAGTACAGATTCCTTTATCCTGGGGTCCCAGCTGCCCAAGCTTGGCCACCAAGGTGAAGGGGACTGCAAGAAAGCTGACTTTCTCCCAAGCACTGCCCCATAAGGGACAGAGTGAGAGGAGAGTGTGGCGTGGACAGAAGGCTCATACAGTGCAGTGAGCGTGCAGAGCACTGAGGAAGGAGGAACACAGACAAAGGGGACAAAAGAGGCCTGCATTTCTGATAGGGACTGGCGTAGACACAGATGGTAAGCATGATGGAAAGTGTTCTGATCAACCCCCACCCCCAAGAAGGTGGGTTCTTATTCTACCACTCTAGACCCAGGTACAGTCATGCGTCACATTACAAAGTTTCAATCAACCACTGGCCATAAGTACGACGGTGGTCCCAGAAAATTATTCCACCATATTTTTACCATGCGTTTTCTATGTTTAGATACACAAATACTTGCCATTGTGTTACAATTACATGCAGTATTCAGTACAGTCACTAGCACAGAGTCTCAACCATAGAGCCTAGTGTGTAGTAGGAGGTACCATCTAGGTTTGTGTAAGTACATTCTACGACGTTCACAAAGATGAAATCACCTAACAGTGCATTTCTTGGAAGGTGTCCCCCATCACTAAGCACCAAATGCTTGTATTTCTTCAGAACTATGGCAGCAAGTAAAGGCTTCAGCTTCCCTTGAGCTTCATGGTCTCATGGAAATTTCTAGGGCAGCCACTTCTTTCAAAGGAACTAAAAGTCCTTTCCAAGTCAATAATTCACTTCAGAGACCTGGACTCTAGAGCTTTCATTCCACAATTAGGATACAATTATCTGATTTTTTTTCCCCAAGGAAAAAATTCTAGAAAGAATATGTACATTTTCAGGACTTTTGATATGTACTGCCAAATGTCCAGTCAGAGCAATCATCTTAATTTATACACAGATGGACTTGTCCACTTCCCCAGTCTCCTTTGCAATCTTTGCCATTTAGCACTTGGGAGGTAATTTTTATTTGTTTGAATTGGGAATTTTATAAAATGAATAGTAAACGGACTATTCTTTCATTTGTGTGTGTGTGAGTTGCTGTCCCTCGCCGCATTTCTAATGAACTGTCTTTTTCTTATTGATTTATATGGTGTCTTTAAGTATAACAGTTGCTAATATTTTCCCAGCTCGTCACATGTTAACTTCATTTAGTGGTGGTTTGGCCACACCGAAGTGCTGGATTTTAATCTTCTTTATTGTTTCTGCCTTTGCTACATTGGTTAAGAAAGCTTTCTCTATGCCAAGATTATAAGATTAATCTATGTGTTCTTCTGGGCCTTTGTGGCTCTGTGTTTCCCATTTTACATTAATCCATCTGAAGGTTCTCTTGGCATGGGAATTAGATAAACATTCAACTCCCCACCCCCTCAATGTCTAGCCCTTGTCATAACACCATTTATTGAATTATCTGTCCTTCCCCTAATGTTTTGAAATGCCTGCAAAGCGGGGGAACTGTTTTTGGCAATTTTTCAAAACTACACTGCCAACAATGATTTCCCTTTCACCCTCACCCCACACCCTCCATCTTGTTGAGTATTTGCCTTAAGACGCAGGTGGTGGGTGGGAATGAGCCCCATTTCGCATTTGGGCAGTCTGTCTGTAGAGGCCTGGGTCTCATCAACCCCAACCCTAACAGCTTTCTCCCCAATTTTGGGCCATTCAATGTGTCCATTTTCCTGAGACCCAGTAAGGAAGTTTATGCGGATTTATAAAAGCAACGGCAGTCATCCCTCATAGCTATCTTTTCCCACCAGTGCTTTGTCATGTACAGTCACAGCAGGATCTGAAACTTGTCCTAGTGTCCACAGCTGGTCCTGACCTCAACGGAACCTATGTACCAGGTGTGAAGCAGAAGACGCAGCCTTAGGACTCCGAGGGCCTTTGCCGTGTGCCGCCTCCACCAGTTTCTCTTTCAGACTTGGAAGGAGTGAGGGGAGAAGCCACCTGGGGCAGTTCAGGAGTGGGGAGCTTCTGGACAGTTTGCACCGCACACTCTGGGACTTGGCTGTGCAACACCCCGACCTCCATGTGAGGAAAGCAGTGTTTGTTTTCTCCACTAGACTGTCAGGTCCCTCCCTACTCCTCCCTAGGAGCACGGAGTGTGTCTTGTTCACATTCGTGTCCCTAGTGTCAGCATTTAAAATGTGTTCAATGGATAAATGTTGAATGAAATTCAGACATGATGTGCAATATAGTAACAGCTAACATTTAGGAACCAACGTATTACTTACATGACACTTTTGCATATTGAGTGAAATTAAGTTGTTTGGTTTAACCAATGTGTGGCTTTGGGGTAGAGCACAAGGACATAGCAAGAGGAAGCATTCTTTATTAGTCCTTCACTCAAGAGGATGGATTCATCTACAGAGAGGGGCTCCAGAGGCAGGGACCCAGGGAGACGCCCAGCCAGACAGAAAAGCTCCAGATCTTGGAAAAGTGAGTTTGAAGGAGGCTTAAGGTATATCAGACAGCCTGGTAAAACCCCATAGTGAAACCCCGTCTCTACTCAAAATACAAAAAAAAAAAATTAGCCAGACATGGTGGCACGGACCTGTAGTCTCCGCTACTTGGGAGGCTGAGGAAGAGAACACTTGAGCCCAGAAGGCAGAGGTTGCAGTGAGCCGAGATCGCACCACTGCACTCCAGCCAGGGAGATACAGTGAAGGGGCGATTAAAAAAAAAAAAAAAAGGAGAAGCTTTATCTCGTTCGTATCCAAAAGCAACCATGCTCCTCCCAGTATCTCACGAGGACTGGACTACCTGTGTTCCTGTTGCTCTTTACAGAAGCTCCATGAAAGCGGCCTTCGCCTTTGCCCATGCAGCGAGCGGCTCAACACATGACCTCGAAGCACCCAAGGCTTTATGAACAGATTTCTCCCCAAAACTGCTTCCTTCTGCGATGCCCTGCAAGAACCCTGTATTCCTGAGTCCTTGGCTCAGCGCCTGCTACCCTGATGCTTTCAATCATATTTTGCTAATCTGAATGGCCGTGGCTCGGTCCTTGCTCCGCGTTGGGGGACAGGTCAGCGCTGTGGGTCTCCGGACTCCCAGTCCAAGCCCAGCAGCCTAAGGTTCCCGCGCCCCCGGGACCCGAGGAGCCCGAGCGCAGGGTGTGCTGGAGAACTACATTTCCCACAGTGCTCTTGGGAAGCCGGGGCTGCCGAGGCCCACGGCTCCCGGCGGGCGGGTTCGCGCGGAGACTCCTGGGAGTTGTAGTCCGGTCCGCCGGCGCCGGCGCTGGCGCTGCTGCGGGCTCGGCGCCGGCCTTTGTCTGTCTCCGGGCGCGCGCCGCTGCGGTGAGTGAGGCCGCCGGCCGGGTCAGAGCGCCCGGGTGAGGCGGGGCTGCGCCGTCAGGCCGCCGGCCAGGGCCCTCCGTGTGGCCGAGTTGGACTAGCGGCCGCCGAGGCAATGACCAAGCCTGGAGGGCCCGGGACCCTAGGAAGGCCGGCTGCGAGCGGAGAGGTCGGCGATCCGCAGAGCAGGGTCCCGTGGACCGCAGAGCGGGGTGCCGCGGTTCAGGACTGCAGGGCGGGTCGGGGGCCCGAGGCGGGAGGACAGCGTCTGCGGAGAGGAGCAGGGCCCATGGGGCTGGGGCGTGGGAGTGGGAAGGCCGCGGCAGGCTCCCCTGACCTCCGTGCGGGCTTCCGCGAGGGCAGGAAGCCGGCACCGGCCTTCCGCGGGTGCGAGGAGAGGCAGCCCCTCCGGGGGAGAGTGGGAACCCAGGCCGTGTGTGGGAAACCACGCCACGCACAAGCCACTGCGCCTGAAACTGGCCCAAGACGTTCTCAAGACCTCCAAGTGTACCCCTCTTCTCATCGCCCTGCAGAGGACGCTGAATTTTAGGTCTTAAGTCTGGTGGTCTCGTCAGAGACCGTTCCCGTTTGATTCTTTCGTTCTCCCAGGAGCTACCTGATAGGACAGTGTTAGTAACCTGTTCAGTAAGTGGGGAAACAGAGTCAGGGCTGCTGGGTTACTTGCCCAAGGTCATATTCTGGGGGAACCACGGCAAGAAGCCAAGACTCTCACGGCCTACTTCTAAGCTTTTTCCGAAGGATATAATAGCCTCTCTGATAGGAAGATCAATGCTTTTTATTATAAACCCACTTTTTACAAAAGCTTGGGAAAACTGATTCCTCAGACCTGTGATCTAGGGAGAAAAATATGACAGTGCCCCTTTACTGATCATGGAGGTCCCTGATAGGCAGCGGCGTTGTAGCTTGAAGACCTCACAGCAGGTGGAGAGGCAGAGCTGTGAATTCTGCTCTAATTTCTGGAATCCCCAACGACAGAGTCGAACCCCAGGCAGTAGGCGCCATGTACTCTACCAGGGACTCTCAATGGATATGCAGTTGAGCAAGCATACCTTGAACTTCCAAATGATGTGCTGGCACCCTGGTAGGGAATTCCTTTGTAGCTTGTGTTCCAAGTTGGATGTGAGTCCTCCAAATAAAAGTTTAAATGACTCTCCTGGTCGTCACAGCATGTAGCAAAATGTGCAGTTGTCAAGAAGAACCAGGTGCTTAACAAATAATGGTAGCATCATACTATTATTTCATTAAATCAGAAGGCCAGCATTTTGATAGGACATACTAGAGGGAAACAGAGTATGCATTGAATCACTGCATTTTTTTTTAAGTATAAGAATTCAGTAATTAGGATCCTGAAGTAAGAAGCAATATTCAAAAAAGCAAATCATGGGCCAGGCACAGTGGCTCACGCCTGTAATCCCAGCACTTTGGGAGGCCGAGGCGGGCAGATCACGAGGTCAAGAGATCGAGACCATCCTGGCCAACGTGGTGAAACCCCGTGTCTACTAAAAATACAAAAAAATTAGCTGGGCCTGGTGGCGCACGCCTGTAGTCCCAGCTACTCGGGAGGCTGAGGCAGGAGAATTGCTTGAACCCAGGAGGTGGAGGTTGCAGTGAGCCAAGGTTGTGCCACTTCACTCCAGCCTGGTGCCTGGTGACGGAGTGAGACTCTGTCTCAAAAAAAAAAAAAGAAAGAAAAAATCATTTGGGCCAGGTTTAGTGGCTCATGCCTACAGTCTCAGCACTTTGGGAGGCCAAAGCAGGAGGATCACTTCAGGCCAAGAGTTGGAGACCAGCTTGGGCAACATAAGGCAACTCAATCTCTACGAAAAAATTTTATAAATAATTTTTTTAAATTAGCCAGGCTTGGTGGTGCTGACCTGTAGTCCTAGCTACTTGGGAGGCTGAGGTGGGAGGATCAGTTGAGTCCAGGAGTTCAAAGTCACAACAAGCTATGACTGAGCCACTGCACTCCAGCCTGGGCAGCAGAGCAAAACCTTGACTCAAGAAATTAAAAAAAAAAATTTTTTTTAGATAATTTAGAGTACAAACAAGAGGATTCCTAGGATATGAAGAGTAATTGAGTCTGGTCAAACTCTGTTCCTTTCTGTTCAATTTTATAAGCATTCTGACCAGCTCTTTAGTGATGGGAAACTAGACAACTATCTAATTTAAGAACATAGGCTTTGGATCCAGAAAGTCTTGGATTTGAACCTTTGCTCCACCTTGACTCCTTATTTTCTGTGGGTTTTTGGGCAAGTTACTTAGTCTAGTTGGAGTGCCTTGGGCTTGGTTTTTGAGTAGGTCTTTCTTTTCCAAGAATTGACAAGTATTTACACTTGGGCAGAACTGGTATTCTTACATCTTCGAGACCAAGAGAGAGGTGAGTCTGGGTCCTTTGCCACTTAAGAATTGTTCGGTGGTTCCATACGGACTCCCTTAATTCTTTATAACTACAGAGAACTGGAGAGCTGATTGGTTTCAACATGGAACCAGTCATAAAGGCTGAAATGTTGACTTTTTAGATTCTGAATTCCTCTGGGGCTTGGAGGGATGAAAGTAGTAGATGGGGAAAGAAAATGGAAGATCCCAATCACATGCCAAGACCAAAGTATAAACAGTAGTGACTATTGTGATTGGCAGGAAGAGACATCTGTTTACGTGTTCTCTGCTTTCCCACCTCCTGCTTCTTCCCAGATTCATTTGTGTGTGGTCGTAGTACCTTTGGGCCCATTTTACTGTGATGTTATAGGTAACTGACATTACGTCAGACAATCTAGGTTTCTTACATTCACTTATGCCTCAAACTGGAACAACTGGTGACTTTTTCCTTCTCACATGTCAATTCTCCTGCCCTTTCCTGTTTGTTTCTGTTTGTTTTTCTCCCTCAGGTGCTCAGGAACAGCCCATGGAAGAATCATATGGAGAGTGGTGACTGAGGTCATAAGCAGAAGTGGACATGTTTGGATTTCCAACAGCTACCCTGCTGGACTGTCATGGAAGATATGCCCAAAATGTAGCATTCTTCAGTGAGTGAGTCAGTCAATGGCTGGATGCACTCAGCTCACAGATATTCAGTGTCCCTCTCCTTGGGACTGGTCAGCAGTCTGAGGAAGCAGAGGAGATGTTGCTTTGGTAGACCTCACTGTTCCTAGAGTTACAAGAAAAGCCTGCAAGCTGGAGTTAGAAGTAATAGTAGAAACGGAGCAAGAGAACCCTCTTGATATGGAGGTAGCATTGAGGTAGTCTCTGAGAATAAACGAACAGCTTAAATCTCAGCACTGTCTCTGAATAAGGCAAGGTAACAAGGAGAAAATTACCCTGGGGCGACACCAAGAAAACTGTTAATAGTGGTGAATGGACCCATATTTAAAGTGCACCAGCAGGCTCAGATGCAGGGCAGTATTAGGGGGAAAAAAGGTCAATATCTGCATAGGAAGTATATGAGAACAACTTCCAAATTTTGCCATGGCGTAGTAGACTGAAAACAGCAAGGATTTCAATGGGAAAAATTCCTTGGATCAGATTCTATAATTGCCATGGCTAGCTTTGCAGTATCAGACAGGTTATTTAATTTCCTTAAGCTCCAGATTCATCTGTGAAATGGGACAATAAGCTCCATCTTATAAGATTGCAGGGATTAGCAATGATAGCTGTAAAGCACCCAGGATTGTGCTGCATGTTTTCTGAGGTCATGGTGCTGAATCCATTGTCAGAACAGACTGGACAGAGGTGGATTTCTGAAGAAGCAAATGTAGCTTAAGTTTTAGGACCCCTCACTTGCATTGGTCTCTCCAAGAACCTGTGCTTAATTTTACACATTTCTTAAAAGGGTGCCTCTAAAATATGAAAGTTTTAGGCCTTATACAGCCTGGATCCAAACCCGTTTTGGAGTCAGATAGAAGCTGGGTATGGGGCTCTATATCATCCTATATAGTTTTCAACATTTTCTGAGCCTGTTTTCTGACCTGTAAAATAGAGAAAACCATGTCTATTTTACAAGGTTATTTGTTGGCCTAAATTAAGTTTAGAGGCAGTACACTGCTGTGGAGAATGCCTGTTTGAGTCAACTCTAACTTACCTGGCTCTGTGACCTTTGATAGCTTCTCTGTGTTCCCATTATCTGCATCAATCTCATGGCATTGCTTTCCGGATTGCATTGTCTATGCAAAGAATAAGGCCTGGCTCATCATAAGCACTCAGAGTATTAAGTTTCTTTTCCCTTTTCTCACTCAGCATATTGGTGCCTCTTACATGACTTTCCTCTCATTTTACCAGATGTGATGACTGAAGCCCACCACAAATATGACCACTCTGAGGCTACAGGATCCTCAAGCTGGGATATCCAAAATTCTTTCAGAAGAGAGAAGCTGGAACAAAAATCACCAGATTCGAAGACACTACAGGAAGATTCACCTGGAGCGAGACAAAGGGTCTATGAGTGCCAGGAGTGTGGAAAATCCTTCCGACAAAAAGGTAGTCTCACGTTACATGAGAGAATCCACACTGGTCAGAAGCCTTTTGAGTGCACCCACTGTGGAAAAAGCTTCAGGGCCAAAGGCAATCTTGTTACACATCAGCGGATACACACGGGAGAGAAGCCTTATCAGTGCAAAGAGTGTGGGAAAAGCTTCAGTCAGCGAGGTAGTCTGGCTGTCCATGAGAGACTCCATACTGGACAGAAACCCTACGAGTGTGCTATTTGTCAGAGAAGCTTCAGGAATCAGAGTAACCTTGCTGTTCACAGGAGAGTTCACAGTGGTGAGAAGCCCTATAGATGTGATCAGTGTGGAAAAGCCTTCAGTCAGAAAGGAAGCTTAATTGTTCACATCAGAGTCCACACGGGCCTGAAGCCCTATGCCTGTACCCAGTGCAGGAAGAGTTTCCACACGAGGGGGAATTGTATTCTGCATGGCAAAATACACACAGGAGAGACACCCTATCTGTGTGGCCAATGTGGAAAAAGCTTCACCCAGAGAGGGAGTCTGGCCGTGCACCAGCGAAGCTGCTCACAAAGGCTCACTCTTTGACCACTCTCTTGAAGAAAAATTCTCTCTATGAATTAGGAGTACAAAATCCACTGAGATTAAGCAACCTACCCAGTTCTATGGAATGAATGGAGAATCTTTCAGAAAGACCATGACTGGGTAGGGCAAATTGACTTTTCTCCTTTCCCCCAAAAGAGTATGAAAAATAAATGACTTGTTTATTATCATTATCATGTATGTTTTATAATTTCTGTCACTTTATTTTGACCTAATTTTTCAAGGTACCCCCATTAATCTGGCACCACACTAGAGATTGTAACGGGTTTTTAATTTGTAGTTGACACTATCAGCCTTTTTTAAATGTGAAAAAGCAGCCCCTCATCAATATCAAGTTCTTTTTCTTCCCTACATATTCAAATTAACCTTGTTTTGCCTTCAAAACCACTGGGCAAAATCCATGGGGCAAATCTGATTACTTTTATAATCTTCTTATGGAACACTTCATTGCCTGGATGATACCCCCAGTAATCTATTATAACTAACAGATATAACACTCATGTCCATAACAAGGGGCCTAGCCTTTTACTGCAAAAGAAAATTTCTTTCAAAGCCTGCAGAGCTTTAGTTTGTGCATTGAGACATACTTCAATCCTCCACTCCTAACTGGGATAGAGATAATTCACCTATAACCAAAGAGCAGACAACTACTATCTGCAATTTTTTAAGAATCTTTAAACCATTTGTCCCCATCTATTAAAGAGACTCCTACATTCTCAGAGACACAATGACCTTCATTCCCTTTTTGGCAACAGTAGCAATATCTTGGGGTTGGGTCACCTAGAAAGGAGGTAAGTGTTCTTATTACTGAACCCAGACTTAGAGTTTGTAGTCAATAATGAACTTTTACTGTCCAACAATACTATCCTCTTCGCTTTCCAACAATACTATCCTCTGCACACACACAAAGAAATTTAGAATTCTAACCTCCAGGGGATGAGATTTGAAGAAGGTTGCAGAGGAGAAATTGCTTTTGAGGGGAAATTTCCATTTCCATTTTTTAAAATCTTAGCCATGTTTATAATTTTTCATGCTGAGCATTTATGTAATTAAAATTATGGATGATACAGATTTTGCTTTTCTTGATAAGACACCATTCCATCCTTTTTAGTACATCCTATAAACCAGTGGTTCCCAACCCTTTTGGCACCAGGGACCGGTTTCATGAAAGACAATTTTCCACAGATGGAAGAGGAATCTGGGGGAATGGTTTGAGGATGATCCAAGCACATTACATTTATTGTGTACTTTTATCATTGTTACATTGTATATAATGAAACAATTATATGACTCACCATAAGGTAGACTCAGTGGGGTCCTGAACTTGTTTTCCTACAACTAGACAGTCCCATCTGGGGGTGATAGGAACAGTGACAGATCATCGGGCACTAGATTCTCATAAGAAGTGCACAACCTAGATCCCTTCCATGCATAGCTCACAATGGGGTTCACGCTCCTATGAGAATCTAATGCCGCTGCTAATCTTACAGGAGGCAGAGCTCCCGTGGTAATGTAAGCAGTGGGCAGCAGCTGTAAATACAGATGAAGCTTCGCTTGCTCTCCCACCACTCACCTCCTGTTGTGCAGCCCAGTCCCTGACAGGTCACGGACTGGTACTGATCCATGGCCCCAGGGTTGGGAACTCCATGCCTCCTTAATCTCAAAAAAAGCTTGTAAATAGTAAATCTTTACCATCTACAGAGGTAAATTTCAAAGGTCTTTGAGCATTAAAACAATTCAGAAACACTGGATTTTTAATAATATGAAAATATTATTCCAAAGATACCCTGATAACATTTGAAGATGTATACAAGAATGTTCATATCATCTTCACTCATAATAGCCACACACTAGAAATAAATATCCAACAATGGATGAGGGATAAAGAAACTGTAGTATATTCATACTACAGTGAAATATAACTCAGCAATAAAAAAGAACATACAAGGGGTACATCAACAATATGGATGAATCTGAAAGTTTTATGTTGAGTTAAAGAAGCCAAATAACACAATAGTATAATTCCATTTATGTGACGTCACAGAACAGGAAAACCTATGTGTGAGGATTGACTTGAAAGGCACACAAGGTAAGTTTACAGAGTGAAAAAAATGTTCTATACCTCACATCAGGCAATAGATGCATGGGTCTAAACAATTACCAATATTCATTGAACTCGATGCTTAAGATCTGTGCATTTTATTATATGTAAGATATACTTCAGTAACCATGAAGCAGTATAAATGTATTGCCCACAAGCTCTTTGACACTCATCCCATGAAGAGATGTGGGGGCTATGTCACCACCGCTTGAATCTGAACAGGCTCATGACTGCTTCAAACAATAGAACACAACAGAAGTGAAACTACACCATGTATTAGTTCTGAAAAGCCCTTAAAAGGCCTGAAAATTTTCTGCCTGGTTCTCTTGAGATGCTTCCTCTCAGGGGAAACCAGCCACCATGTAAAAAGTCCAACTTCCTGAAATCACTATAATAGACAAGCTGCATTAAGTGCTCCAGCCAACAGTTTGAGCTGAGCTCCCAACAGCTCGCCAGCCATGTATGAGAGTCATTGTAGGTTTCTGGCCCAGTAGAACCTTCACATGACTGCAGCCCCAGCTGACATCTGGCCAAAACTGCATGAGACACCCCAAAGTGAAACTGCCTTACCTAATTCCCGACAAACAAAATCAAGAGAAAAATGAAACATTATGGTTGGAGACCACTAAATTTTCAGGTTATTTGTTATGCAGCAATAATAGAATAAAATTTATATATAGATAAAATCTGGGGAAGCAACTTGATATTACCTCACTGGCTAAATCAAAATAGAAAATTATGATTTATGATTCACCAGAAAGCTTAAGGTTTTAAAAATAAACATTCTCCTTGACAAAATAAGAGGTATGGTATAGATTAGTTAACTGAAATCTAATCCAAGTTATAAAATGAAGTAGATGCTGGACTCCAGCAGTATGGCACTAGCCACTGCACTCCAGCATGGGCAACATAGTAAGACTCAGTCTCAAAAAAAAAAAAGTAAAAATATATGTCTATATGTATATTTATACTTTCAGAATCTCAAAAATATATGTGTGTATATATGTATACATAGAGACTGCTATATAGATATATGTAATCTTAAAATCATAGTTCTGCAAAAAGGAATGAGTAAATAATAAAGAATAAAGAGGTTAGAAAATATATCATTGGCCATTGGTGATTAACTAAACCTTCAGCCCCTCTCCCCTTCCTGTGGTAGGCAGGTGCTGAAAGTTCCAATCTTTATGGTGACCAGCCCCATCCTGAAGCTACCTAAGGGCCCCCGGCCATAGTCTTCTCATTAGCATAAAAAAGACACTCTTGGCCACCATGGTGGCTCATGCCTATAATCCCAGCACTTTGGGAGGCCAAGGCTCGTGGATCACCTGAGGTCAGGAGTTCAAGACCAGCCTGGCCAATATGGTGAAACCCCGTCTCTACTAAAAATACAAAAATTAGGCAGTAGTGGTTGTGTGTGCCTGTAATCCCAGCTACTAGGGAGGCTGACGCAGGAGAATCGCTTGAACCCGGGAAGGTTCTCCACCTCTTATATGGGCATCAGTCACACTGGATTAAGGGCCCACCCTATGCCACTATGATGTCATCCTAACTAATTACATCTGCAAAGACCCTATTTCCAAACAGGACATGGCCTGGGGAACTGGCAGTTAGGAAACGTATCTTTTTGGAGGACAGAACTGAACCCACAACACTTGGGGTGTATTCTCCACAGCATCAAAAACATTCTTCTGCAGAAATACATATAAACCCAACCTAGTGGTTCCTGAGGACGTCAGCATCACCTGGAAGCTTATAGGAAATGCAAATCCTCAGGCCCTGACCCAGAACTACTGACCCAGAAACTACGGAGGTAGGGGAGAAGGGAGGGAGAGACAGCACTCTGTTTTAACAAGCATACAGCCCATTCTTCTTACTTGCTACACAGTTTGACTCTCAACTCTATCAGACTCTCTAGGCTGACCTAAAACTCCCTTCAGGGCAATGAAAAGAGCAGGAAGAAAATTCCAAGCAGCAGGTGGCCTGCGTTACCCTACTCCTTACACAGGGCACTGAGACAGTGCCTGTCTGTCCTCCTTTTCCACGTGGAGCTCCTTGTTGCTAGGGCTTTCGTTCAAGAATCAATGCCACAATAAACTAGAAAAGTCAACAAGGATGAATAAATACATGGTTTCTTACCTAATTTTGACATCAACTCACAGGGAGGAGCACAGATGAGTCAACTGTGCCAAAAAAGCACCCCCCCACAACAAGCAAACTCAAACGAACACCTTCATTTTCCCTTTTATCGTGGGCACAGGTCTCTCCCAAAGGCCCTTCCACACCATCCACCAAGTCTAGTTCACCAGATCACCTGTAGCCCTACCCTGATTCTGTTTACTTCACTTGCATTTGGGGTCATTATGATGTCATTGCCATAGGGTCAGGGACTTAGTGACAACAGAATGCACAATCCAGCCATGACCAAGACTTGTGTTTCTGCAGTGCTGAATCCCACCTTACTCTTAGCCTCATTCCTTTGATTAAAGAATGTAGATCACTCCACAATTCTGCTTGCTTTCTAATTTGTATCTCTTCCCAGTAGTTCTGGTCAGCCTGCCTGGTGTTTCCTGATTTTACTGATGATACTCCTTTTATGTTTTCAGGCCACTAACCTGCCTAGCTTTGCCATAGTCTGAGATGGCAACTGTAATCTATACATCTCATTTAACACAAGCTACAGATGTACTGGAAAAACTTGTTTAACAATTACCATAACCTTTCAGGAAGTTTCTTGGGGTTTTGCCTGTAAAAACATCTCCTATAATCCTGATTATAGCCTATTGTGACCCTGTCTTTGCTTGCTTCAAGACAACACTCTCTTCCTCCCTCTTAACTCCAATGTTGAGTCTCTTGTAAGCTATTGCACACATTTCTCCTCCTTGCAGCAGTCATCTATCACATGGGTCGCTCCTTGAAGATTTTAGTTCCTATACCATTATCACTCACTCCAGTTCTACTGTCATAACACTTGGAGCACTTATAAATGACTCAACATATTTCCTGCTTACTTCCAATGATCTTCCTCTCCATAGGACCAGAGCCACTCACCTCCATCCATGATCGTATTTGTAACTTTTGCATTATCAATCCAACAATAGTCTCAACTTCAATCACCTCATTTTCTGATTATCAGCTCCGGTGTTTGCAACTCACTTCCTCTAGTGAACTCAAGTCAATAAATTGTCAGCTGCGTCAAATAACTCATGGATCCTGCTACTCTCTCACTACTCTTCACCCTTCCTTGCCAGCTTACATTACATGGTCCTGCTTTTTCTGTTTCTTTTTTTTTTCTGAGATGAAGTCTCACTGTCTCCAGGCTGGAGTGCAGTCTATGATCTCAGTTCACTGTAAGCTCCTCCCCCCGGGTTCAAGCGATTCCCCTGCCTCAGGCTCCGGAGTAGCTGGGAATACAGGCTTATGCCATCATGCCCAGCTAATTTTTGTATTTTTAGTAGAGACAGTTTCACCATATTGGCCAGGATGGTCTCAATCTCTTGACCTCATGATCTGCCTGCCTCGGCCTCCCAAAGTGCTGAGATTAGAGGCGTGAGCCACCACACCCAGCCATATGCTCCCTCTTTTAATCATCTACTTGCAAACACCCTCAACTCCCACACCTTGCTATCACTTTTAAAAACAGCTTTATCGAGGTACAATTTACATACAATAACACTCATTTATTTTAAGTGTACAATTCAATTACTTTTAGAAAATGTGCAGAGCTGAGCAACTAACATCAGATGTTAGTTGCTAGCACATCTAATGTTAGATCATTTGCACTACACCATTAGCAAACTTCATTTCCATTTGCAAGCATCCCTCATTGCTACTCTCTGCTCCACGGGACCATAAATTGACTATCTGTTTCTATAGACTTGCCTTTTCTGGACATTTGAAATAAATGGAATTATACCATATATGACTTCTTTTATTTAGTGTAATGTTTTTGATGTCCATCCATATAGTAGCACATGTCAGTACTTTATTCCTTTTATTGTTAAATAATATCCCATTGTATGAATATAGCAGATATTGTTTGTCTAATCAACAGCTGATGGACATTTCAGTTGTTTCCAGTTTTTTGCTATTTTGAAAAATTACAACCAGGTGCGGTAGCTCACACCTATAATCCCAGCACTTTGGGAAGTTCAAGACCAGTCTGGCTAACACGGTGAAACCCCGTCTCTACTAAAATTACAAAAAATTGCTGGGTGTAGTGGTATATGCCTGTAATGTCAGCTACTTGGGAGGATGAGGCAGTAGAATCGCTTGAACCTGGAAGGCAGAGGTTGCAGTGAGCCTAGATCATGCCATTGTACTCCAGCCTGGGAAACAGAGCAAGACTCCATCTCAAAAAAGAAAGAAAGGAAAGGAAGGGAAGGAAGAAAGGAAGGGAGGGACAGAGGGAGGGAGGGAGGGAAAAAAAAAGATTCTATGAATATTTACATGTAAGCCTTTTGTTGTTGTTTTTCTTATATATATATATCTATTTTTTTAAATTGTGTTTTAGGTTTTGGGGTACATGTGAAGAACATGCAGGATTGTTGCATAGGTACACACATGGCAGTGTGGTTTGCTGCCTTCCTCCCCATCACCTATATCTGGTATTTCTCCCCATGTTATCCCTCCCC